>QMIH01001746.1:53765-111528 GCA_003987875.1 Clarias batrachus | reverse complement strand
AATATTTCTTCTGAATATAATGTAACTGTTCCATAAATACTTACAATAGCCATATTTATTTGAAGGTGACTCATTTCAGAATCATCACTTTTTTAGACACTTTAGTAGCAGATTMATTTTTTCCAGACTACATTTATGACCTTTCTCACCTGCTATTGTCATTACTTTGCCAGAAATTAAAAGGTAGGAAAGATTTGGCAGGATGTGTTTAACCTACTTCAGGTGTCAGAACTATATGAAAACTATGGACAGCAACAATTGTATTTCCTCATTAAAAAGGTTGTGTTTAGTGTAAATGTTGACTGATGTTTACTAGTATATTAAGTACAGCTACTTACAGTACTTTATTTAAAATGATGGATAATGTCTGCTAGCTATCAAGTGTTAGCTTAGTCATTCTTCAAAGCTTTAAAATGGTTTTCTGCTAACAGAAAAAATAATATACTTGCAAAAATTATATGACAACAATGTTTCAGGTGATCCGGTGGCATCCCGATCATCTGGCTGCCCAGTGTTATGGCTGTGAGAGAAGATTTTGGCTGGTTACTTGGAGGCAGCATTGCAGATAAATACACAAGCCTAAAAGTTCCACAATTTCCACTGTCTTGGGTGTTTAAGATCTACTCAGTGTAATGTTTATATGCAATTCTTATTGTTGCTTTGTAGATTTTTTCAACCGGATTTTAACTGTAAGTAAACAGAGTTACATGGAAATGTAAGTATCTTTAATAAGAAAAACTATCCAGTAACTACATAGGAAAATTCTTGCAGTCATGTGATCTCCTGCTAAATTTATTTTCAAAGATTTTACTGAACACATGACAACAGACCAGGTAATTGGTGTATGTTGAGAAAATTATGTCATTATGTAATACCCACTTTTACTGAGCTCCGTCTGTTCTATATACTTTTGAACATAGTGCACTGCAGCGATTTACCATATTGGTGATATTTATAGTTCATATCTCATGACGTGTGATTTAACTAAAACATTATATTATTAATAATTATTGACCCATTTTCCTCTCTATGTGCTCAGACTGGTTTATTTACTGTAGCCATTTATCACAGGACTAACTTATTGTGATTCAATTAATTAGACTGTAAAAAATTGTAAATGAACTTTGAGGAAATAGTGATTTAACCCTAAAATATAGCACATTTCACCTGAATACTATGAGAAGCTTAGCAACTAAGCTGGTCCAATTTAACCCATGCATGCATATAATATATATTGGATAATTATTGTGGAAAATTTACTGAACATTTAATAATCAAAAATCTCTTTTGGCTAGTGGGGCATGTTAAAAGTACTATAAAAGTAAAAAAGTTGAATTTCAGATTAATTGTACTTATTATCCAAAATGAGTGCCCTGGCTGAAATGCCTTTTAGCAGCAATTTCGCATTTTCCTCCTTTTTCCATCAGAATCAAGGAGAGCATGAAGGGAGCCTGGTGAGAAAAGACACCCACTGTCTCTTACCCTTCCTCCCTATCATCACCTTTTTACTGTTCTTTTAATCACATGCTGCTTTCATGTGTTGTTCATGCAGAAGACTCTCTTTCACTCCATCTTTTGGCTGAAGTTCAAAATTGGATATCATGCGCATTAATATTTGCTGTTGGAAATTGAAAGTTGCTTTGGAGATTAAGGTGTTTGCTATTCTTTTCTTTTTAGTTACACTTTAGGACTGATCATAAAGTGATTTTAAAGAGTAGAATTTTGAGTCTGTTGTTTTGTTTTTTTGTCCTTGAAATGACTTGAAAAAGTCATCAACAGACATCAGAGCCAGAAGGAATGTGTGATGACAGAAAAGGTTATAAACCATGCTCAAAAAAATCTTTTTTTAATAAAATTTTAGTTTAAGTCAAAAAGTATACTAAAAAGAGTCAATAAAATATTACTATATTTTATTGACTCTTTTTAGTATGCTTTATTTTTCAATAACATTCTTTTACATTTTTTCATTATTTATTATTTTAATTCCACAGCATTTTCAACTTGGTTGTCACATGTACTCTACAGTACAGTTCATATTTTACTTTTGGAGGAATTTCATCATGCAGCAAGAAAATAAGCTCAAAACACACTGCATGTAGAATAATCTATGGCTTTAGGATTTAATACTGTTCAAAAATGTTTGTAATTTGTAAAAATGAGAATAAACAATATTGCACTCGCTCAGAAGAGGGATTAGAAGTTCAACTTTTATTTTTATTAAATTGAGCATGCATTTGATCTAGATGTTAAAAAAATAATTTTGAAAATTGCACATTTCATTTCGCCCCACCCATTTGACCCCCTCAACTTTGCCCCACGCAACCGATCCAAATTTTGGATAATTTTTTGCAGCATAGAGCACAACATTTGTTGCCTAGATGTACCCTCCTAGACTGATTCTGTAAATTATTAATAGCTCTACAGTAAATGTCTGCTCTCACTTTAGGCTTTGAGTTTTCACTGTAAATACTGCATTTCTTGATGGATAAATCATCATTAATTCGTCAGTGCCATTACAAATGTTTTGGAGATAGCCAAAACAATAAACTGGAATGTCCTAAAAATTAACCTCAGCGCAACAAAACCCAGAATTTTAACAGGAAGGCCAAGGAAGATACAGTAGCAGTAGATAAGAGAAATATTGTAAGAGCTTTTAATACAAACTCAAAAACAATAGTCAGTGACATCAATGATAGCCTCCACAGGTCAGGAGAAACGTTGTCATAAACCTTAAGACCTCTAAAAAAAAGTGTGGAGAAAAAATAGATCTGCTCATGATCCAAACCATACTGTATAACAATTTCATCATGCAGCAAGAAAATAAGCTCAAAACACACGGCATGGCTTCTTCAATAGGAAAAAGTGAAAGGGTTCACCAGACCTTAATGAAATTGAGCATGCAACTTAGCTCCTGAAGAGACGTGAAAAAACAACAGAAAGTAGCTACAGTACCTGTCTAGAATGCAACGGTGTGATGTCATTGGGTTGATGGCTTTATGCAATTGTTGCAAGCAATGGAACATGCAGCATAATAAGCATTATTCACTTTAACTTTATAGCTATTTTTCTATAATTTTGTGAAACATATTTCTTTACCATTCCTATACTTTCAGAGAGAAAAAAAATATATTGCGTATAAATTAACCCAGGTATTTTTTCAGCATATTTTGTAAGCTTTATTTTAATGCATGCACAGTTAACTGTGATTGACTTACCCATGCAATTCACTATTCATTTACTCCTTCCTTCTCTTTTTCATCCTCTATAATGTTCTCTTTGTTTCGCTCTGCAGGAACTGCAGTAATGTTTTTTGTCCGAGCTGCTGTGATAAAAACATTCCTGTGCCAAGTCAGCAGCTTTTTGAGCCAAGCCGTGTGTGTAAGACGTGTTAAAACACACACGTCTGCTCCTCCTTCGCCGTTAGGAGTTTGACAAATCCATCACTGCCCGTTCCAACTAATCACTTACCAACACATTGTCTCGACACCAGGGGGTGATGAACAGTTAGAAGCTTCTGGGCACATATTCTTGAGTGTACTGTAGCAGAAAGAACACATTTTTCGCTTCTGAATGGGAAGTATGTCTGCATATGGAGTGAAATGTGCCTGCAGGCATGGCTAATATAATTTTCTCTTGCATGTTTATGCACCTACTGCTGGTTTGGATAGCTGAGACATGATCGTAGAGAACGAATTTCTGAATTTAGGGATTTGATTTATACCATGCTTAGTTCCTTAGGTATATCTTGTATCTTGGGGTGGCCATTTCAATTGGAATCAGTTACTAGTTTCATTTGTGTAACCATTTTTTACATGATTTCCATTGATGAGAGGGTATGGTGCGTTTTGAGTAAGACAAAATTTGGTTTTATTCCGAGCTTTGCTCTACCAGTTCATTTATTGCTATTTTTATAAATGAAAAATTTACTACCAGAGACCAAGTAGTACCTCCATGTTTGCTTTTTGGTGAGGGCTTGACCAAATTTTAGCACATCCAATGTTTATTTGAGGTTCTGTTTTTGCAACAACCTTAATTTCATCTGCAAGATTTTTTGATATTACACAGCAATCTTAAGTCGTCTTGTCACCATGTCACTTGTTACAATGAAAACTCAAAAACCTTATTCAAACTGACCCAATTTTTCATATACAGCTGCACTTTAGCAACAGTTTTCCTGCCAAGTAGGCATGTAAATGTGAATGTACATCTATTACAGTACATACGTCTTGCTATTTCCCTTGTGCTTATTTGTCACATAAACAGTTTACTAATAGTTTTTGTAACATTTTGCAAAACAAATAAAATAACATATGAGAATAAAATTAATAGCATTTAAGGAAAAAATAATCATGTAGATTTTTTTAATAATTACTCATAAATCTAGTCACCAGGAATTATAACTTTGTTTTTTGTTTAGAAAACCAGGAGGGGACAGAAAACTAAATTGTACAGGACGAGTATAGTTTAAAATTCTGCACTAGGGTCCTGATGTTCTGGCTATTTTTCCAAAAATATTTATTATTGAAATACTATGGCAATTTTGATGTCAATTCATTTGCCAAATTATAATCAGTGTTTTATGAGAAGAGATGAATAATAATGCCACATTTCCTGCCTATGCACTGAGCACAATGAAACCAAATGCCCACAACATACAGTACACATCTCAAAATCTCTCTCATACATTTTCACATTGGAGCCATTATTAATTATTTGGCAAGTAACACAATTAGGATGTGTTCATTATATAGATTCTTTTACTTCAGGCAGAAGAACAATCCTAAAATAAAGCTGCTAACCAGAACAGTTCAGAAAAAAAGTCAGTCTGTTAATTTGTTTAAATGAGATTAAAAAGAGGGAAGTAGCTGCATTCAGTTATATTTGAATTAAATATTAACATCTATGAATGTGATTTTTTTTTTCAACAAATTTCCCTTTCCCTTTTTTTTGGTAAACCATAACTGCTTAAAACAACCTTTCAGAAAGTTGACAAATTTAAACATAAAACACCAGCCCCTTATTTTCAGCTTTTTCACTTCATTGATTGTTGTATGATAATCGAGTCACACTAAGTACATTTTGTAATGTTTAATGTCATTCATATAAAAAAAGAAAAACATCAATATGCATAAATATATAATAATCTATATTAAGTGGATTCATGGGACTGCATTACCCAAACTAAGAACAAAAGTATGCATGCGTATGAGGTGAAAACACCGTTATCTGCTATAAATATTTTGAAATGGGCTTTAGTGTAGTTAACTTGAACAATAAGGAAGCAGTTAAAATGTTTTATACAAACCCTGAGGGCTACTGGACATCATTTCACCATACGGCATACAGGACATCTTTACTCTAAGCAGAAAAAAAAATTCCAGAACAGCCCAGTAGACATCTTGTAGTTAGCAGTGTTGATCAAAGAAAATATTTTTTATACTGCTTCAACAAAATGTTGCTATACAATTACTGCAACAGCACAAGGACACTTGTAGCAAGATGATGCCTGGTGTCTTATTCCAAATATAATATATGAATTAGGCATGCACTGATATTGTTTGAGGATATATATATATATATATATATATATATATATATATATATATATATAAAATTGATCATCGCCTTAATCATTAGTATCATGTATGGCATAAACTTTAAAACAGATTTGAAACTGCAGGTTATTAGACAGGAGGCAGTTCTATCTAGTGGAAAAAAATTGCCTGTTCATTCAACATAAAACCCTAAGTTAGAGCAAGCCAAACTGTTTCGACAACTCTTGGTCACTCAACTGTGTGACACCACATACCGTAAATCATCTAGGAACTGACTTTAAGCTACAAAATGTTAAAATGGTCTTACCAATCATCTAGGACTAAGAACTGTGGCAAGTCTTGTGTGTCTTGATTTTTCAGTGAACTGTTATGAAGTATCTACCTAATGTCTTTATGATTTGCTATGAGTTGCCAAGACCTATCAAGAACTACTGATTTGTCACCTGCTATCAGTGACTTGGATACCTGTGACTACAGAAGATCTTCCACACTCTATTAAGGCATATATTATTTAGGTACTTCAGTGCATAGGGTTGGATATGTAAACAAATGACAAGATAAATATAAACTGCTAAAAAAAAACAAAAAAAACATCAGATCTTAATGGGAAATATATCATGCTAGATATCTATACTGATATGGACTGGGTAATGTGTTAGGACAAAAAGGATGCTATAATGTTTGATGGAAATAAAAATTGTTAACCTACAGAGAGTTGAATTCAAAGACGCTGAAAATCATAAAAAAAATTATGCGGCAGGTTAGTCCATCTTGCTGGAATTTCATTTCCTCCACGTGCTTGTATATGCATGCTCCTAATCAGACGACGGATGGTGTCCTTGGGTACCTCCCACAGATCTTGACCAGGACATCACTGAGTTCCTGGACAGTCTGTGGTGTAACCTGGCGATGTCAGATGGATCGGAACATAATGTCCCAGAGGTGTTCTAGTGGATTTAAATCAGGTGAGCGTGGGGGTCAATGGTATCATCCTCCAGGAACTGCCTGCGTACCCTCACAACATGAGGTTGGGCACTGTCTTGCACCTGAATGAACCCAGGAGCCACTGTGCCTGCATATTGTCTAACACTGTGTCCAATGATTTAATTGGCAGCACAACATTCTCCATTCTCTCACACCTGTTACATGTGCTGAGAGTGAATCTGCTCCCATCTGTAAACTGCAGAGGGTACCAGTGGCGGATTTGCCAATTTTGGTGTTCTCTGCCAAATGCCAATCGAGCTCCATAGTGCCGGGCAGGCTAAGTGAGCACAGGGCCTGCCCAGCACTATGGAGGATTTTGGGCGCTCAGGCTTCATGAAGTCTGTTTCTGATTGTTTGATCAGAGACATTTACACCAGTGGACTGCTGGAAATCATTTTGAAGGGCTCTGTCAGTGCTCATACTGTTCCTCCTTGCGCAAAGGAGCAGATACAGGTAGACCTTCTCTGGCCCTGTCCAGCTCTCCTAGGGTAACTGC
Organism: Clarias batrachus; assembly: GCA_003987875.1. NCBI lineage: Eukaryota > Metazoa > Chordata > Actinopteri > Siluriformes > Clariidae > Clarias > Clarias batrachus. The sequence goes on along the minus strand of QMIH01001746.1, from coordinate 104,493 downwards.
TTGTCTCCTGGAAATATCCTTCATGCTCTTGAGACTGTGCTAGGAGACACAGCAAACCTTCTGGTAATAGTACATATTGATGTGCCATCCTGGAGGAGTTGGTCTGCCTGAGCAACCTCTGTAAAGTTTAGCTATCACCTCATGCTAACAGTAGTGACACTGACCCTAGACAAATGCAAAACGAGTAAAAGTTTATGTCAGGGGTCTTCTCATTGTTGCCCCTCTAGTGCACCTGTTAATTGAATTAACCCCAAAGCAGCTGAAACTATTAATTGACCAAATTAACATCCCAGACATTTAATTGACTTATTATTATATTATATATACCCTGATAAAAAGTGTTCCTTTAATTTTTTTTGAGCAGTATATATGTATAGCAGCAATGTATGGGTAATCTGTTATTAGTCTTAAATTGATCCTGTCCAACTACATCCACATGGCATCAAATAATGCATTTTTAATATAGTCCAAAGTGTGGAGACTTCACAGACAACTCCTTTTTGTTTTTATTGCCAAGTTCCTACCAGTATGATATTTCAATGAGATATTTGATATTTTGGTTTAGTAAAATATTGTCTTTGGCTGAGCAGTATACACTGATCAGCCATACCATTAACACCCCACCAGATAAACTGAGTAACACTGATTGCTGTATATACACTGATTAGTAAATGACAGGACCGTGGACATATAAGCCTCACTCATGCCTGCAGGGACCAAAGCCCAGCCCGTCTAGGCTGATCCCACAGAAAAGCCAATGCAGCGCAAATTGCTGATAAAAGTTAATGTTGGCTAGTAAGATATCATAACCCACAGCCTATACCTGCTACAGTCATGGCCAAAATTGTTGGCACCCCTCAAATTTCTCACAGAAAAGTACTGCATTAGCACATGGCTTGCTATACACATGTTTATTCCCTTTGTGTGTATTGGAACAAAACAAAAAAAGGGAGGGAAAAAGCTAATTTGACATAATGTCACACAAAACTCCAAAAATGGGCTGGACAAAATTATTGGCACCCTTTCAAAATTTTCCAAAACAAATAAGATGGTTTTAAGCATGTGATGCTCCTTCAAACTCACCTGGGACAAGTAACATGTGTGGGAAATATAAAAATCACACCTGAAAGCATATAAAAAGGACAGAAGTTCAGAAGTCTTTGCATTGTGTGTCTGTGTGTGCCACACTAAGCATAGACAATGGAAAGAGGAAAGGAGAACTGTGTGAGGACTTGAGAACCAAAATTGTGGAAAAATATCAACAATCTCAAGGTTACAAGTTCATCTCCAGAGATCTAGATTTGCCTTTGTCCACAGTGCACAACATTATCAAGAAGTTTGTAAGCCATGGTACTGTAGCTAATCTCCCTGGGCGTGGACGGAAAGGAAAAATTGCAGGATAACTCAGGATAATCTGGATGGTGGATAAGCAACCCCAAACAAGTTCCAAGGAAATTCAAGCTGTCCTGCAGGCTAAGGGAGGATCAGTGTCAGCGTGACACATTCCACACCATCGACATTTAAATGAAATGAAACGCTATGGGGCAACACGGTGGTGTAGTGATTAACACTGTTGCCTTGCACCTCCAGGGTCTGGGTTTGATTTCCGGCCAGGCTCGATTCCCGTCTCTGTGTGCGTGTAATTTGCATGTTCTCCCCATGCTTGGTGGGTTTCCTCCGGGGTACTCCGGTTTCTCCCAAATACCTGCAGATTAGACTGATTTCCAAATTGCCCGTAGTGTGTGAATGAGTGTGTGTATGTGTGTGCCCTGCGATGGATTGGCACCCTGTCCAGGGTGTGCCCCGCCTCATACCCTAAGCACACTTCCTGGACATTTCCACATTTCCATTTATTTCCATTTTTATTTCCATTTAAAATTATTGCTACATTTGTACAGATAAGTTTTTATAAGTTTTTACATTTTATATTTTATATTTCTTATATATTTTTGAGAATTTTTGTATTGTGTTTCTATAGCTAAACTTACTCTTATTTTTATTTTATTCCACTATTTATTTCCTTATTTCTTGTAAATTGTTTAAGGTTACGTGCAGTCATATAAGCATTACACTGCATATCGTACTGTGTATGACTGTGTATGTGACAAATAAAATTTTAATTTTAATTTTGAATTTAAATTTGAAGCCTCCTGGGATAGGCTCCAGGTACCCGCGACCCTGAATACAGGATACAGCGGTATAGACGATAAGTGCTATCACGCTATGGCAAGAGACCCAGGAGGACTCCACTGACTCAGAGACATATAAAAAACAAGAATACAGTTTGCCAAAATGTACTTGAGTAAGTCAAAATCCTTCTGGGAAAATGTCTTGTGGACAGATGCGACTAAGATAGAGCTTTTTGGTAAAGCACATCATTCTACTGTTTACCAAAAATGGAAGGAGGCCTACAAAGAAAAGGACACAGTACCTGCAGTCAAATATGGTGGAGGTTCAAAGATGTTTTGGGGTTGTTTTACTGCCTCTGGCACTGGGTGCCTTGACTGTGTGCAAGGCATCATGAAATCTTTACCGAAGGATTACCGAAGGATATTGGGTCGCAGTGTACGGCCCAGTGTCAGAAAGCTGGGTTGGGTCTTCCAGCAGGACAATGACCCCAAACATGCTTCAAAAAGCACCCAGAAATGGATTTGCAACAAAGCGCTGGATGGTTCTGAAGTGGCCAGCAATGAGTCCAGATCTAAATCCCATTTCCACACTTGTGGAGAGAGTGTTGGGAAAAGGCACCCATCCAATATGAGAGACCTGGAGCAGTTAGGACAGGAAGAGTGGTCCAAAATTCCGGGTGAGATGTGTAAGAAGCTTATTGATGGTTATCGGAAGCGACTGATTTCAGGTATTTTTTCCAAAGGGCGTGCAACCAAATATTAAGTTAAGGGTGCCAATAATTTTGTCCAGCCCATTATTTGGAGTTTTGTGACATTATATAAAATTTAATGTGTTAATGCAGTACTTTCTGTGAAAAATACTTGATTTTCCGGAAAAAATTTCAGGGGTGCCAACAGTTTTGGCCATGCCATATAGGGTTTAGCAGTCAATACCTTAGTTTGAGGTTTTGGCTTGACCAAATTCCACAGATCGTCAATTCGATTGAGCACCCATGGAATGCACAGGACAATGTCAGATGTCAGATACTAGTTAATCGGTGACTACTCAGAGCCCAGGCGAGGGAGCAGACAAACAGGCTAATCCAATCGTCTGCTGGCTGCATAGAGTCATTACTCATGTTGAGACTGTGTCTGTTCCACGAGCTAAACGAAAAATTAGAAAGACCCAGAAAGTCTGTTTTAGTCATCTAAATATTACAGAGACCAAAAACCTATTTATTTAACCAACAAGGCAAATAAATTTGAGGTAAAGGAGCAGATCTGGGGGACTCATGGACATAGAGTATCATGGCGAATTGGTATGTTTAGATGCTGTCTTCCCCGTTATCATTGATCACTCAGGTTTGTTCCAGTCAATTCCTCTTATCCGTTATCATCCAAATGAGGATGGGCTCCCTGTTGAGTCTGGTTAATCTCAAGGTTTCTTCCTATTGCCATTTTCCTTGCCACCATTTTATGGATGATCAGTATATTTTGATCTACTCTGAGAGCAGCATGGTCAATCAGGGGCTACTTAGATGAACTCCGTTAATTGTTTCCTTAATCTGGGGTCACTGTGAAGAGCACAGTTCTTTGCCCAAACATTTGGCCTGGAGAAGCCACTCCCTTCCTTTATGGACTTCCCAAAATACACAAGAAAGGAATCCCCATCAGAAGTCAGCAACATCAATTCAACATACAATATTGCAATGCACCAGCTATTCTGGAATCATTAGTTGGCCACCCTGACCACCAAATTCAGAATTCAGAAGAGTTTGTTTCAAAGATCTGGAACTGAAACTAGATGCTGAGAAAACCATGGTTTCTTTTAACGTTACATCATTATTCTTCACCAGCATCCCCACATCTGATTCCATAACAGCCATTAGGAAGAGGTTGGAGGAGAGCAGGACCACACTAGAAGTGGCCTTAACCCAGACCAGATCTCTTCTCTCTTAGACCTAACACCAACCACTTCAAATACAGAGGTGACTTCTACAGAGAGAAAGGGAGAAAGTGGAGAAAAAAGCACTCAACCCCTTCCCAGGGACTTCTCTGACCCACTGGTTCAGATATGTAGATAACTGGGTGAAGCCCAACACAATTTTCATTTAGGAAGAGGAGTTGGAGGTAGTGGAGAGCTGGAGAGCCACAGATCTTGATAACAGACTATAATCGAAATTTAACACAGATGCTATCTACAGGAAGGGACAAAACAGGCTCTACGTTTTAAGGAAATTCAGGTCATTGAATGTTTTTGGCAAAGTGTTGCAAATCCTTTACCAGTCTATTGTTGCAAGTACAATATTACAGTATTTGTTGCAACATGCTGTGGCAGCAGCATTCCAGGCAGTGACCCAAGGAAAATAAATGTATTAATCCGGAAGGCTAGTTCAGTACTGGTGACTCCCCTGGAGTCTTTGAAGTTGGTTGTGAAGAGGATGCTGCTGCGCAAAGTATTGAACATCAACTCAACCCCATCCATAACCAATTAGTCAAACAGCTAAGCACTTTTAGTGAGAGGTTCTTCAGCTCTGCTGTGACAAAAAAAGCTACAGGAGGTCTTTTCTACCATACTAATTTTTTAAGGTATTCCACTTATAAAGGTTCAGTGAAATCAAATCATAAAAACACATATTCCATAAAAACGTCTACTTTTTGGAACCATTTAAAAATCTTGCCCTAGACCTAGCACATGTAATCTGCAATCTCTCATATATAGCAACCTGCCTGTCCTTCTGGCCATCCCTCCATCCATCTGTCCTTCTGAATTATAATGAAACCGCCTTCATTCAGACAGACTGTCTGGAGTCACATTTCCCATGAGTAGAAAACGTATGCAAGGCCATTTTCAAAGTAAGGATGACAAAAATATTATTTTTGCCTGTTATCATCTAACACTTAAACTTGTTTAATCAAGTTGTTGGTATGAGATTTTTGATCCTTCATAAGTTTGTGAGGACCAAGGTAAAAAAAAAAAGAAAAAAAAAAAACAATTATCAGCACATGCCTAACAAGTTGTGTTTGTCAGCTCTTAAAAAAGATTGACAAAACGGTGGCATACAGTATCAGAAAAGCAGCCAGCTTGATGTGCACTATAGCAGATATTTGAAACAAAAACTTAAGCTTTGTTATAAGAAATCTTTGTCTTAACTTTGTACAAACCCTTATTTATCTCTAAAAAATAGACCTGGCTATGTCATTCAACTCTCAAACCTTTAAACTATAAAAGCTGGCCACATATTTACAGTAAGGATGTGCTATGTATCACTTACAATATTTTACTAATCAGTTGCTTTGCTTATAAATCATGTGTGTGTTTGTGTGTGTGTGTGTGTGTTCGTGTGTGTGTGTGTGTGTGTGAGAGAGAGAGAGAGAGAGCAAAATGTGTACATTTGGACAACAGCTAATTCCAAAAATAGAAACATGATGTGGTTCTGCTCACAGCTGGCAATGGCAAGATGGAATACTTGTATTAAAAGAGGTGCCTGTAAAATGGCATGTCCATCCGTGCTTGGACTGGACGATGGCTCTTAAACTTCAGCTGTTCAGGGGGCGTGGTCACACTGAAGACTGGTCCCACACCTACACCAGCACCAGGACAGAGAGGTCACAGAGTTCAGCAGGCTCTCTCTAAGAGAGCCAAGCTCATAAATCACTAGTTACTCTCAGAAGGAACAAAACTCACCATAAATGAAAGTGAATTACAGTTAGCTTTATATGTAGTTTTTAAACAAACTTAGATTAGTTTGGCTTAAAATTGCATTTTGATTCAAAGTTACAGACTCTCTCTGCATATTCAGTCAGGCAAAACATGTATGACTTTCTTTGCATAGAGATGCTACCTAAAACAAAGCATGAGAGTGGTGGCATGTATCCATGTACAGATTTTAAACCCCTTATCCTGGCATCTCTAGGAGGACACGCAGTTAACATGGCAGGGTCTCATGCGTACCTTGTTAACTGGTGTGAGTTGAGTGCGGACTGAGCTTGTGTGCAGGCGGGTGCGCTCACGCTCTCTTTCTCGCTCATCTAGTGGCCGGCCTGGTGATCTCTCTCTGCGTGCATCAATCACAGCACGCCCTGGTGACTTCTCACGGTCCAGTGGTCGGGCCGGAGACTTGTCCCTTCGGAACTCAGTGCGGCCCTCACGGTAGCGGTGTGGTGTGCTAGGATCACGGTGCACAACACTGTCTTGAGCTCCAGGGCTTGAGGCTAGCCTTTTCGAAATATGCTCATTGTAAGTGGGTGGGCCGCGCTTGTTTGGGCTGCTGCAGAGGTCAAAGCTGTCAACAGATTATATATACATACACAGCTTATGCAACCATTTTTAAAACATTTATGCTTATTTATAAATATATTTGTTATTATACAGTTTAGGCAGCATAGATTTGTATGATGTGTACCTCCTGTTAGAACCTGTCCTCTGCAAGTCTCCCGACTCTTGCACAACATGTCCCTTGCAGCAGATTACTCTCAGCTTGTTCTGGTAAGATGAGGCTAGATAAATGGCACCTGATGAGATGGCCGGGCCTAGGTAGCGCGGGTTAGGGACATCTAAGTGAACAAGTGCTGGAGGCCTGAACACAGTTTACAAGTTCACAAAAAACACAGAAATTTTAAAAGTGCTATAATGTAATGTATTATTTCAAGTTGTTAACATTAAATCTGAGTGAAAAAAATTTTTATTTATATTTTAGAATTTTGAATAATTTGTATTACATTTTATTTAAATCCCTATTTTCTTAACCATCTTGAATCCCATGTAAATCACATTAATTAAATTTTTTGCATTTATATCTATTTAGTTATGTAAAAGTTCAGGCAAAAAAATTACTTGTATGTGTACGTGTGTAAGCAGAAATGATTTTTTATGAAATTTAAATATTAATGGTCTGTCACTTTATTCTAATTAAGACTAAAATAAGTCCATATAAATTAGCATAAATAAAATTAAATGTTACTTAAACCAGACAGTGAGGTTAAATGACAAACAATGGCCGGTCAAAAAAAAAGTCACCACCTGGATTTGACTAAGCAAATATTTATGAGCATTCCATTAGATCATAACTGAAGTGAATAATACTGTATGGTTCAGCTGGTAAAAAGTTAGATAATAACCCTAACTGATGCAGTGAGTAGCTTCTCATTTATTGAACAACAATGTTAAAAGGCCCTGTGAGAAAGATGTGGGAAAGATGTTACTGTTTCAGGAGGGTCAAATTATTGGCCTGCATCAAGAAAAGAAAACAACTAATAAGATTACTGAAACAACTAAAATTGGGTTCAAAACTATAAAACGCATTGTTAAAACCCTGAAGGATGGTAATGAACCATCATCTTCAAGGAAGAAATGTGGTGGGAAAAACCTCCTGAAATTGTATGGTTGGAGATCACTTATAAAGACTTAGTGAAATCAAATCATAAAAAACAACAGCATGGCTACATTTAATAGAGAACGAAAGAGTGTCCAGATTTACCCTCTTCTAGAGACTTGGGCACACCAAGGTAAGAAGAGAGGCAGATGAAATGATGCACCCATCATACATAGTGCCTACCGTACAAGCCTGTGGAAACAGTGTTATGATCTATTGCTGCTTGGTCAGGTCTAGATACAGCAATGTTATGTGCTCAATAAATGTGGTCAGCTGACTACCTGAATGTACTGGATGAGCAGGTTTTTTCCACCAGTGGATTTTTTTCTTCCCTTCATCGAGCTCAAATTCCAAAAGAGTGGTTCAGGGAGCATGAGACATGATTTTCATATATTAATTGGAGAAGACTTGACTCAGCAGTTCGACTCTCCCATAACCAATATAAGATCTTATAGAGAAATTAATGTGAGGCCAGACTGAAATACATGTTGTGACATTGCTTTAAGCTTATCAAATCAATGCCACAGTTATAATCTGAGCAAAAGGCAATCCACTGAAATATTTAAAAAGTCAAGTGTTCAACTTTCTTTTTGGGTCGGGCAATGTACCTGTTAAAACCTACAATTCAGTTTCACTAAAAAGTTGTTAAAGTTGCAATATAGCCAACATAAATAGAGTATATTACTTTGTAAATGGATGTTAATACATACTGTTTTTTTTCTTAGTTTTTTTTGGTTAGTTGTTTTTTTTTTTTTAGCAGACTTTCTGTATTTTTACATTTACAGTACATAATGCAGCATAATGCTGGTATTCTAATGCTATGATGCTCATTTATTTATTTATTTTTAAACAAGATCAGGATTTTTTTTTTTTAAATAAATTGCCCACAATTTACGTAGGAATGCCACTACTTGCTACTAAAATTGTTGCATATTATAATACAGTTAAATAAATTTTTCACATATCTAACTTGTTTGCAAGCTAGGGTTATAGCAACTGGGTTAGCCATGATGTAGCACTGCTATGGCAAACAGAGTTTGGCCTGGCTCAATGGCTGCAGCACCTTGGTAGCACCTTGGTAGTGCTAGGACTTGAATTCTAAATTTCCTTATCATTAATCCAACGCCTTAAACTGAACCACCACTCCCTTTGTGTATTACAAATATTCTCATTTGCATTCCATGCTTTATACAGTGAAACTTTGGATTGCGAGTAACTTGATCTGTGTCTCCCATGCTCGATCTCAGTATGCATGCATTACCTGTGCGCACATGTACTGTTTACTATAACATTGTGACAATGTGTGTATGTGCATGTACATAAAGAATTTTTTATTATTTTGTGTCCAAGTGTAGTGACTGTTCTTTAGTAACTGTACTGCAACAATGGCCTCCGGGGCATTACCGACAAAACTACACTTTTTCCCTGAAAAGGAAGCAAATTATCGGAGTTTCCATAATTTTTTGGGGGGAAATTCGAATTGATATAGCAGTGCTTTGATATACAAGCACACATCGAATTACAACAAATTATACTCGCAATCCAAGGTTTAGATGTATTTATGTTTAGAAAATGTATTGAATGACCAGGGAATGACCTATACAAATTAAAGCTTGCTATAAAAGTGTATGTGATGTAACTTGGAAACGCACCCAAGAGCAGCATGACCCTGAAGCTCAATAACATCCAGCGAGTTGAAGTATGTCACAAACAGGTATGGCTCTCTGAAGGCTGGGAAACAGAGAGGTTTGACAGTGAAATTCCAATACGCTTTTAATTTACTGATTTCTGAAAGTATTTATGCCATCTGCCATCACAATGATCAGACACATGGTCATATTGAATATGGTTAAGTCCACTCCTGCCACCCTACCCACCCACCACCCGCCCAAACAAACCTTCTCAACAGTATTTGACCGATGGTACTTATACAGTAGTTTGCAACCCATAAAAACTTTGGGATTTATAGAATTTATCCAATGGCAGAAACTTCAAAGCCTTCTTGTAAGTCACTCTGGATTGGTGCATTTACCAAATGCCTAAATGTAAATGTAAATGAAAAAAAATGTAAATTAATTGTCTCAAAAGATATGTACCAAATGTCAGAGGAAGACGACTCCATTTGAGCTCATCTGTGCGGCTTCTTCGTCCATAGGCATCAACAAATACCCCAAACTCTGATACATGTAATGGCACATTCTTATGAGCAATTATGGAATAGCACTTAATATTTGAATCTTACATAGTCTAATATTGTGATTGATTAAATAATAAAGATCTCATACCATGAAAACAAAGCAGGTACTCCTCTTTCTGAGCTGCACTTGACACCTGCATGATGGCGATAGGGAAGCTGTAGGAGGATGTGGTAAACATGGCTGAAGCCAACAACATATCATTCTTGTCCAGGAACTCTGAAAATGCACAAAATGCCTAAATCACAAAATGCCTAAATAAAATGCCACTTATCAAATCCTTAAGACTCTTTGCAGTACAGTTTGTAATGTACATTATATGTATATAAACCTTGAGTATTGTTAGTATATTTATTAATTTAAGAAAACTATGTAAATCTTACTTACCTTCCAGCACATATTGCTTCATCTCAATCTCATAGAACTTGTTGGTACCAATGATGATACTGTAGTTTGTGAAATAAATACAGCTACATGGCTCTAAGGTCTCAATCTCCTGAGAGAGAGAGAGAGAGAGAGAGAGAGCAAGAGACCACAAGTGACTAAAGAGTGCAGTATGCAATTAAACCCATTGCAATTTCATTAGGAGGTCAATTCAGCCAACCTATAAGCCAAAACTCCTCATAAATTAATAAATTTTTCATTACAATGTTCTTCTCATGCCAAGTAAAAAAAACATTTTGATATCTCTAGGTGTCTAAGTGCTTCTTATATATCACAGTTTATAATTTTCTCATGTAGTTCATGTTTATGCAAAAAAGTTACCTCTCACCTTGCGAATGCAAAATTTGTTCAGATTGTCATTGTAACGCAAAATGGTGACTTTATTGGGCATTGCTGCACAAATGCAGGAGCCATTTTCAATCTAAAACAACGGTAAAAGTACACAAAGACTCATATAATGCAAGACACAGATTCTTAATACAGAATAAATTCTATAATTGAATGCACTATACTGAGAGATAACAGTCATACCCTCCCTGCAGCAAAAAGGTGACAACCCTTGACAGTCTCAAAAATGTATGGGACAATTTCAGGCAAGGTCGGAAGGTGGGACTGAGATAGTGACTGCTTCACCTTCTTGATCTCTACCAGGCACAGCGCCCTCTCATCACCTGTAGGAGAGATTTACAGCTCAAGATAGTATTGAGTACAATTCAGTAAAATACCTGAATGAAACTTAGCACCAATAACCAAACATCTAGCATCCATGATTCATGACATATGAAAAAGTTTAGGCACCCCTTGATAAATAGCAGATTTTGGTGATTTTTTTTTAATTGAAAAGATGTTAACACAGTCTCTCTTGGAGTGGTGGAAAAATGCACAATATGTTACTTCTTATGCCATAAACTGAACAAAAATAAAAACATTATTATGGCACTGTGCAAAAATTTGGGCACTATAAGAGTTCCAGAATCTCATATTCTTTTTACAAGGTTTCAGACATTAATCAGCTCACTAGATCAGATGTATGGCAACAGCTGTCATTAGTAAATGCCAGTTTTACAAATACTTTAACTCTTCAAACCTTGTGCACACACTTGCGGACACTAAACAACCATGGGTTCCTCTAAGCAGCTGTGTAAGGCTCTGAAAATAAAAGTTACGCAGGAGAAGGCTATAAGAAGATAGCAAAGTGTTGTGAGCTTGAAGTCTCCTCAGTAAGACATGTAATGGAGAGATGGCAGTTCAGAGGAACTGTGGAGGTCAAGATGAGATCTGGAAGAAAACTCTCGGAGAGAACTGCTCGTATGCTGGTCAGAAAGACGAATCAAAACCCCGATTTGACTGCAAAAAACCTGCAGGACGATTGAGCAGACTCAGGAGTGGTGGTGCACCGTTCCACTGTGCAGCGATGCTTGCACATACAAGATCTTCATGGAAGAGTCAACAGGAGAAAACCTTACCTGCATCCCCATCATAAAATCCAACGTCAGAAGTATGCAACAGAACATCTACAGAAGCCTGATGCGTGTTGGAAACAAGTGCTGTGGACTGATGAAGTTAAAAAAGAACTCTTTGGCCACAATCAGCAAAGGCATGTTTGGAGAAAAAAAGGAGCAGCATTTCATGAAAAGAACACCTTGACAACTATTAAGCATGGGGGTGGATTTAACATGCTTTGGGGTTGTGTTGTAGTCAGTGGCACAGGAAACACTGCACGGGTGGAGGGAAGAATGGATTGCACTAAATACTGTACCAGCAAATTCTAGAAGCAAACATCGCACCATCCGTAAAAAGAAAGCTGAAGCTGAAAAGAGGATGGCTTCTACAACAGGACAATGATCCTAAACACACCTCGAAATCCACTATAGAATACTGAACTTCAAGTGATGCAAGCTGAAGATTTTGGAACGGCCATCACAGTTCCCTGATTTAAACATCATTGAAAATTTGTGGGTAGATCTTAAAAGAGATGTGCATGCAGGACTACCAAAGAATATTAAAGAACTAGAAACCTTTTGCAAGAAAGACTGGGAGAAAATCCCAAGTAAAAGAACTGAAAGACTTTTAGGTGACTATAAAAAGTGTTTGCAAGCTGTGATATCTGCCAGAGGAAGTGTTACTCAGTACTGATTACGTAGGGTGCCCAAACTTTTGCACAGTGCCACAATAATGTTTTTATTTTTTATCTTTGTTCAATTTAAGACATAAAAAATTATATTATATTATATTATATTATATTATATTATATTATATTATATTAGATTAGATTAGATGAGATGAGATTAGATGAGATTAGATTAGATTAGATTAGATTAGATTAGATTAGATTATATAAGTACCACAGGACCTCTGTTGGCTTTGAAGCGAAAGCTCGACATTTCACTCTATTTTCAGCATTTTGCAGAGAAAAGCAGTGTGCCATTGTGCCCCCACTTCACAACTTCTCTACAAAATGTCTAGTTTTTTTTTTTTTAGTATTGTAATATCTGGGTCCATAAATTCTCAGTCTGTTGTGCCTGATTCTGACCTTAGACCAGTATTATCCCACTAGAACTATTTGTCTGACAATTTATTTTAACCAACATATTTCTTCCTGAAACATTTTCTTCGAGACACACTCGAAATAGCGTAATAGCATTCTAGGCTAATATTAAATATACAATATACAAAAATAAGTTTTTAATTTTATATTTCTTTAAAATTTCTGATCCAAGATGTCTTGGTTAAAACCAACATTAGAAGATTGAATAGAAACAGACCTAACACCACAGACGGACCAGGCCATCAGCTTAAAGATACCACCGGCAGGCCTCAAAACCTGAAAATTGTGGTGGACGATTTAGGGTTGGTAAATTCTGCTCTTATGCTTAACAAAGTGTAAGGACTACAGGCATCTATTTATCAGTAATGCAGGATTTATTTATCCATATACTCAGGCTCTGTAGCCTTGGCTAAAATTGGGCCAGTGGATTGAAAAGCTGGTAATTTCACCAAACCAACACTTATGCTTCAAGGTATGCTGCAGAGTGCAGACATATAACTTTGTGTTCCAGATACGTGGGGTTTTATCATAAAGTTGTATGTTGTATACTTGCCCTCCAATTTAAGACCAATTTAAGGGAATAATTAAAGCCCAATTTTGCAAAGACATTCATACCCTTGATGAAGTCAAGACTGCAAGTATACCCATGACTAGCTTATTAAAACTTATGAAAATACCATGTAGTTGCAGGTTGATGCATGGTGGTGCATGTTGGCAGTTCCATTGTGACTGTTCTGCTAGTTACAGCAGATATCAACTGCTCTGTATCCATTTACCTTTGGTTGTTAAACATGTGGATGGTGTGCATAACAATTTGGTCTGACTTGCATGTAGCATAACACACAAAGCCAGCTGTAGTTTTAATGACACTTGGGGAAGTTCAAAGACTAAAGATGCTTTCCAAATAGCATGTTGTTATATCTCCAAGTAGTTTGTATATAACAGCTGATGTTGAAGCAAGAATGTCTCAACTATGCAAGTCTAGAATTGGGTTTTTTTTTCACCGTGGGTATGCACTATGCATACAAAAATGTGAATACATATAAAGGCTGAAACAGTTTCTTGTTATTCTTATTGTTTTGCTTGTTCTTGTTATTATTACTATTGTGTAGTTCATATGCATTGTTTAATGTTAATTTGTCAACACAACACAATCATGTTAACAGATGCACTACTAACCTCAATTAATTGTCTTATCAAAATATGAATGATGAAATGCGTGCTGGAGAACTTTAAAGTTAAAAATGGGAGTCATACTGTACCAGTTTCTGTATTTCTTGTATGAAGTGTTATGTATCATTTGAAGCAGGTGCAGTTGAATCTCACTCACCCACAATCATGAGCAGCTTGTCTTGCTCTTTGATGATGTAGATTTGAAACACAGAGCCCAAGCCAGGGATGTGAGTCAGCGAGTTCTTTATAACATTCAGTGCATACAGACCTTCCTCTGAACCCACTAAAACAATCTGAGCACACAGCAAAGACAAAAATAAAATGCTCTTAGATTTACACGTTTTGTTCACTGAGAAAAAAATACATTTTCCAATGAGTTTCCAATCTGCCTCTCACTCAATTAAGAAATGAAGATAGCAAGGCATGATCTGATGGCCACTTCAATAATGGTTCTGCATCATAAACCTGCATCCCAAACATGATTAGATATTATTGTGTACGTTACAGTACCTGGTCAGTGAGGGGAAGTGTGCAGTTGATGTCTAGTCTGTCATCTCCCTCCAGCTTCAAAAGAGAATTTCCCAGCAGCTTCTGAAAGTATGAAAGAATGGACTAAAAGGGGCGTACATGTACGTCGCATTTCAATCCTTGAGTACAGAACATGAAACCTTTAGTTACTAGAGTTGTAGATACTGAACTGAGTCATATTTTCCTCAGATGGTATGCAAGACTTAAAGTACATGACTTTCTATGCCATCCTCATTTATTTGTTTTTTGCTGCCACCATATGGAAACTAACGTATTTTATCAAAATCGATTATATAACAGAGCTTCTCTTCTCTTTTTAAATTTTTTCATTACTACTTTTAATACACACAACAACAAAAAATAAAATATTTGTTTTAATGAACACATTAATAAGCTATTTTGATAAATGTATGCTGACAAATCTGTGTTAAGTTTATATATAGTCAAGATAGAAATAAAAATAATTGAAGATCATAATGATATGATCAATAACGAATGAAGACCACCGCATAAAAGAAGCAAAATGTGTTGATCAAATCTTTCTCTCAAACTCACTGCATCAGCCTCTGCTTTCTCACGGGCACCACGGGCACTTGCCACGATAGCCTCCAAAACTGCCACCCACCGCTGCTTCTCTGCAAAACTTGAGCTCAAGAGGTAAAGAGTCTTTGCTGGCCAACAGGATGTGTGGGGGAGCAACTCGAGTTTCAGCACAAATGGCACATCTGAGGACCCAAACATCAACTTTATATCACACTCAAGTAAATGGAAAAGATATTTTTTTTGCCCCTAATTACAACTTAATGCATTTTACAATCTCTATAAGTGCAAACATCTAGACTTATTAGCACAATATAATGCAAATGACTTGATTTTTCCTTTTATCTTACCAGCCTTTGCAGTGTTAGTGAGCTCTGAGCCACCGACAGCACTATGCACAATCACTTCACCTTCTGATATATAGAGATCAAACTCATCCACTGGCTTCACTGACTCTGTAATGTAGTTAGCAGAATGATAAGTTTGTTGTCATGGTTTACACTATGACACTCTTAGCAATAACTAAATTAATTGTAAAAAAAAAAAAAAAAAAAGGTTTTATGAACTAGTAGCTGACTACTGTGCATTGTCTGCATTTTTAAGTACATAAGGTAAGAAAATAATGACCTTCTCTGGGCTCAGTCTCATAGGTAAGAATCTTGTTCCCTTCCAGCACGACATACTTCCTCTCCCAACCCTGTCCCCGCTTTCCATTCCTACAGTCAGGAAGCAAACACACGCTTTACAGTCCTTATGAATGCGTCAAGCTGATCATAGCACACATACTGTACAGTACTCTCAGGCCAATAAACAGGTCAATTCATACTTTTTAAATTTTTATTTGAGCTCTCTGCCACTTTATACCTCTAGTTAAAATGTACAATGAACACAACAGTGTAACAGCGAATATATAAACCTTCTTTTGGTATAGATACATTAACCCCTGGAGGGTGCTCAGATTAGTTCAACTCAAAATATTTCGATATATCCAAATGTTTTTCTTCACCAGGGAAAGGAACTTTCTGTCACCTACCACAAATGATTCTTGTGCTTTTTATGGCTGTTGTGTTCCTTAGCTCAGTACATTCTCTCATAATGAAACGCAATAAAACATTGATTTGGCCACAACCACCTAATCATACCTGCTTCACCGGCTCTTTGGAGGTCATATTGAGCCACAGGTTACCCCACTCGAAATTATTCAATTTCAAATTTTAACTGCTTATTTAAAAGTAAAATAACAGTGGAGTAACAATTGTCCAGTTACCTTTGGTCCCAATTTGCACAGAGATTGAGGATGCAAAGATGAAAAATGTCATTTCTATATAACAAAAGGTTCTATTTTTAAATATATCATTTATATATATTACAATTTTTAGTTATTCCTACGAAACATCATGTGTTTAAAACTACTAATACCTATGTCTGGTACGGGTCCAAAACTTTCATAATTCTTAACTTTTACCAATGATCCACTTTGGCAAATAAAGTATTGTCCTAGTTGATGTCATCACTTATTACATCAATGATATTACATAATACTGAAGGTGGAACTCGGTGTGTTCTGACCTGGGTTGTTTCATCCAGCCCTCCAGTCTCATGTGTCCACTGGAGTCTTTGAGCTGTATGCCTGAGCTGTTGCTCTTCTCCCTGCACAGAGCCTCAGATAGGTGGAGGGCATATTCAGTAGGGACACCACATGTGGCTGGAAGGTAGGGGGAGCATTTTGGGTGGCACAAAGCATGGCATTCTAATGTAGGAAAGAAAAGTACAGCTTAAATAATAGTATCAAGATAGGGTTCAATTGGCACTGGGGCTTGGTCGAGCTAAGGCGGTGCGGAGAAAGCAGGTTGAGCTGATGGGTAACGTATGTTGATTCTCACCTGTTTCTTATCATTATCAGTCTACTGTACTTATGCATGTTTCTTTTCTGCTTTTCTTTTCCAGAAAAAAAAGAGAGAGAGAGAGAGAGAGAGAGAGAGAGCACACACATGCATGCACACAGAACAATCAAATAGACCAAAAGCTGTGAGCTGGAGTTGGCCCCTATCTGTTACATTTACACTGATAGGCTTGGACTGTTTACATGTTTTGGTTGAGTTTTGATTTGAAAATCTTTGAGTAGGTCAAGAAGTGACAATGTCAACATGGTAACAAGAAAAAGAAATATGCATAAGTAGACTGATGGTGATGAGACCCAGGTGAGAATCATCACATGTTACTTGCTGGTTCATCTGCCCTTCCCTGTTCACTGCTGATGCTTGACCACACCTCTACTGCCAATGCATCACTTTTAAGAATTTAAGAATTTTTAGGTAGGCCTTATCATAACTAGAAAAATGATCAAATATGGCAAATCTAAACAAGCAGTGTGAAAACTTACTATTCATATCTATCTCAGTGTAATGCCATAAAGATTTTAAAATAATAACAAACATCATTTAAGGAAGAAAAAAATATAAAAACAGTTAATCTGATTCCACCATACTACACACATTTGTGTAAATTGGGAAAGATGTCTTGACCGCATACCAATGCAAGTAGCTGCCTGCCTGGCGAAATGGACTGTGTCTAGGCATACAGTGCACTTGGCTGCCCTCATGTTGAGACCCTGGGTGAAGCGGTGTGGGGTGCTGTGACTACCATGAGTACTGTGGTGAAGCCTCTCCTTTACACGTCGCACATATTCTAAACAGTAAACAGTTCAAAACAGCACAAAATGGTCAATATCATCCTTTTCTAAGCACATTATCCAGTAAACCAAACGTACCCACCCCAAACATAAAGATGAGAATATATGGTTAAAACAAAAAGACGCTTATGATTTCAAGAGTTGCTCATGATTAGCTGGAGTGGTGCTACATGCAGCTTTTCAACTTGAATATAAGATTTGTAATACATCACATGATAGAATAGTATGAGCATGGTCACTGGTTTTGAATGAGAGTCATAACCTGAGGATACACTTATAAGCTCACTGTCTCAAATAGCTTGTGTTTTCTGCAGTGGAAGTGGTCTTGAAATATGATTAGAAATATGTCAACTATGTATATGGAAGATAAAAGTTATAAAAAAAGTTACTCATTGAAGATGTAAACTAACACTTATAATTATTGTTATTGTTATTGTAATTGATGTACTACAGCAAATGGTTGCATGAGAATACCATATGATAATACAATAAAGCATTCAGGTTTATACTGATAAAACATGTGTAACATAAATTGAAACATAAATGAGACTTCAACCAAAGTACTTTTTTTTTCTTTTCTAATCAATGAGCTTATCTTTAAAACAAAAGAAAACAAAAATCCTTATCCTAATGCACAAGAACTTACTTTCAGAAGTGGCTCTCCTTATTTCTGCAGGGGAAAAAAGCATGGGAGACAAGAACGGCTCATTTTAAAAGCTGTTTTTTTTACATTTCTCATTGTAAGTAGAAAAACACAGTAAAGTAAGCAAAGATCCTATTCATTTCTATGGCCATTTGTACACTGACCCCCTTTATTACAGTATTTTAAGTGTATGGGATAATGACTGGTCAAATGATTGCTGATTCCGTGAAATGAACAGAATACTTCATGTATTAAATATGGTCATTGCCCAGCTGGGCTACATCAATAGGAAGAATGTCATAAAAATGAGACTGTGTACTAACCATCAGACGAGGATGTCTCCTTCCTCCGACTGGAACTGGATTGTGCCAGGCCGGAAGGGTTAGGCTGGTGGTCAGGGGATTTCGTAGACTTAGTTGACATCATGAGCTGCTGCCGGGCCAGACCAGGAGTGGCAGGAGTACCACCATGTTCCAGTGCTTTATTAAACTGCACTGCTAAAACATATCAGGCATGAGAAAATAAACAATATACAGTATATAAAAACAACCCTTAGTAAAACATACACACTTCTCGATAGCTCCTTTCTGTAAACATTTTTATCAACTGCCCTTTAATGTTTTGTGGTCTGTGGTTTGTAATGTTTTAAGTGATTTATTTAAATGAATGGTCAGGTCCCTATGATTTTCATGGCTGTAATTATTTGGAGTAGCAGCATGGAGGAATGTAATGATAATCATGATGTAGTTCCTAGGTTCATGTATACTACATCACACCCTCTCTAAGTTCCATGCGTGTCTTTTGGAGCGCATCCTCCAGCTCAGAGCAGCGAGCACGTTCTTTATCCAGTGCTGCCTTCATATCACTGTACTGCAGGGGCACAGGGGTCACAACAGGCACAGAGCTTGTCTGGGTCTGACCCTGGGCTGCCAGCGCTGCAAGCAGATCCTCTCGACGCCTGCCACCAAAGATGCCCTGCACACAAACAGAGCCAGAGTGAACCGCCCAGGCCCAATGATCTATTGATATATATGCTAAAAAGAATCCTAACCATCCCTTTACATACCTAGACTATCCAGGGATTTAGATATTCAATCAAATTTGTCTATTTGCTTCTTACATACCTATATAGTGCTGATGCTTGGGCAAAGACTTACATGCAGGCTAATTAAATTTGACAATGCATCATGCCTGTGTGTGCAGCTTCCAAATTTGAGGACTACAGCTTCGATGATGCTCAGCCTACAATCACATAACATGATCAAACTGCTTCCCCTGCTCAAATAATTACTCATTTAATTTAGCTGTTCTTAATCACACTACTCCTTTTAAATAACTCGGATATTCTCCGAGCTATTTCGCAATGTACCATTTCAGCATTTTCACTATGAAGATGCCAAGCCTTTGTCATTTGTCTTGTTTAAGCAATATTGCACAGACAAGTGAAGTCATTCAAACAAGTGAATCATCACAGTGTAGATTTACTAAATATAAGCACTATTAGCATTCCACTCAATCCAATCACGTTAGTGGACAGGAACTAAATGTGGGATAATGAAATAAATATAACCAGATAACTTGCAGCTATGCCCTTCTGTCTGCTTCATGACACAATGCACCATGGTCATGCAAAACTGGACCCCACTTATGTGGTTATGGGGAGAGGTAATAGGGACTTCAGAGATTTTCAGCAAGCAGTTAGTTGGGGGTAATGAGATAAATGCCCAGCAGACTCTGACCTTTTTCTTCTTAGAGGGATGGTCTACCTTGGCCTGCAGGAAGTCTATAAGCTTGGTCTGCTGAGTGATGGTGCCCTCCATCTTCACCTTCTCATGAGAATATGCTGCCTGAAATCATTTTTGCCAAATATTTTTTATTTAATCTATTTCGTTTTCTGTGTTGTATTTTAATCAATCTTGATTAATCACACATTCAGCCATCAATTCATTACCATTTCAAGTGGTATACCTGTATGTTTTCTAGCTGATACTCCAGGTCTGTTCTCTCTGTTTTCAGGAGGTCAGTCTGGTCCAGGGCATCCTGCAGGCCCTGTGTCAGTCTGAAAATATGACTCTTCTGCATGTCCAGCTGCTGCTGTAACTTTGCTTGCTGCACATGTACACACGCAAAACATAACAGGGGAAGAGTTCTGCTTTAGTGTATAACTGCTGCATGTGGATGAATAAGATTGGATAACTTTTCAATTCATTCTTCTGATATGGCAATGAAGTACTTCACCATGCAACCCCAAGCCATGAATAAATGAATGAATGCTTAGGATCATGAAGAGATCCTTACTTCTCCACACCCTGGTCTTTCTGTCATGGCAGTAGAGTGTAATCTTGGTTCCAGAATCTTTGAGACTCATCTCTGTATTTCTTCATGAATTCCAACAACCGTCTGATTCCTGCAACTTAAACTGCTATAGTTGTTCGTCCTATGTAATTACGTGCTCAAAGTCTTCTTTGAGTGGTGGATTGTGATACATTTAACCTTGTACAATAGACGGTGTTGTCCTTAAGCATAGAAAGCAATTTCAAAATTGTTCGGTCATCTACTCTGAAAAATTGGTTTTTCGACATGTTTTGCTACAAGTTTTTATATGTTTTTAAATGGTTATAAATGTTTAGATGAAAATACACTGCCTAGCCAAAAAGAGTTGATTACTGCACGCATTTGCTGTGTCATGATTTTGATAGTCTCATGCTCCCTGAATCACTCTTTCACAATTTGAGCCCGATGAATCCTGGAATTGGCATCTAGGCATATGCCGGTGCCATCAGGGAAGAAAGAAATCGTTTGATGAAAAAAAAACTCAGAACATTCAGGTTGTCAGCTGACCTCAATTCTTGGGCACATAACACTGATGAACCTAGGCCTGGCCAACAGAAGCAACAGTCAGATTATAACATTGCCTCCACAGGCTTTTATAGTAGGCACTATGTATGATGGGTGCATTATTTCAACCACCTCTCTCCTGATCTTGATTTGCCTATGATCCTCTCGTCAGACCACAGGATCTTTTTTCAGTGCTCCCCTTTTTTACAATTAGCATCACTAAAAAGTGGTTTTCTTAAGGCTGCATAGCCGTTTAATCCCAATCTCTTGGTTCTCTTTCTCTTGTGTGTGTGGAACTGCTCTTGCTTTCATTATTAAACAAAGCAGTGCGTTCTAGCCTTTAAATAATCTACCATCACACTTATTCAGGACGTTTTTCCAACCACATTTCTTCCTCAAAGATGAGGGCTCACCACTATCCTTCCAGGTTTTCATAATGTTCTTAATCTCGTTAGTTGTTTTCTTGATGCAGGCCACTAATTTGACCCTTCTGAAACAAAATAAAATGAAACATATGGAACATTAAACATATTAATAACTGTAGTACATATCTAATGGAAGACTCTTAAAGATTTGCTTGGTTAAATCCAGATGGTGACCAGATGTTTTTTGGCTGGGCAATGTTTATCCTCTAACATCACTGTCAAGATTTAGTGTAATTTTATTTATTATAATTCATATGGACTTTCTCATGCTTTCATTTATTTATCTAATACATATACTGCTTATTCTATATACAGGGTCGGAGAAGGCCTGGAGCCTATCCCAAGAAACTTCGGACACAAGGGTATTCCCTGGCCAGGGTGCCAATACATCGCAGGGCATGCAATCACACACCACACACTCGCACACTTCCATAATACTAATCTGCATTATTCTTTGGCATAATCTGGAGTACCTGAAGAAGACCCACCAAGCAAGGGAAGAATATATAACTCTATCAAGTTCATAGGGTGTAACAGTTAAAATAAAACACCCCAATTTTTTACATCATTTTCTTATGTTTTCTAAATTATAAATGTTAAATTCATTGTGCTTTGGGCTCAACGGTCAAACATGGCACAGTCAAAGATGGCGCTTATCGCTAAGGAGGAACCTAAAACACACAGAGGCCAGGTGCTGCAGATTAAATCCTGCTGAAAAGTAAGAGTGGGAAAACCTCTTGAAGCTCATCAAGAGAATGCCAAGAGTGTGCAAAGTAGTAATCAAAGCAAAAAGTGACTACTTTGAAGAACCTAGAATATGACATATTTTCAGTTGTTTCACACTTTTTTGTTAYGTATATAATTCCACATGTGTTAATTCATAGTTTTGATGCCTTCAGTGTGAATCTACAATTTTCATAGTCATGAAAATAAAGAAAACTCTTTGAATGGGAAGGTGTGTCCAAACTTTTGGTCTCTACTGTATGTGTATAATTTGTTGACAGCTTTGACCACTGCAGAAGCCCAAACAAGCACTGCTGAAGGGCCAACGCTGGGCCAAAGGCAATGCATCAGCCCAGAGTTGACTCACTGGTGGGGCCAAGGATGGTTGGCCTAATGTTGGCAAAACATTGATTTAGTAGATAATTACAAGTTTGGTCCAATGTTGGCACAACGTTGGTTCAGTAGGGTTGATAATTGGAAATTAAATTAGACCCAGATAGCACACTGCTGAAGTGCCAACGTCGGGCCAACGACAGTGCATACGTTGTGCCAATGTTGGCATCAATGATTGGCCCAATGTCATTTTGTCCATTGGCCCGACATAGTCTCATTGGTGGGGCCAAAGATAGGTTGGCCCACTGTTGGTTCAGAAGATAACAGCAAAGTTAGAAATTGGACATTTTCATCATCGGCAATAATACGGGGGAAAAACACATTTATATCTCCAGAAATTTATTTATTAATTGTATTTGTGATAAAAATGATTGCAAACTAAGAAAATATATGTAACCATTATGATGATAAACTACAAAATAAACACCTAGTACAAATGTGTTTTCTCTCGGCAAGGTGGATGAAAATAGATGTACGTTGGCCTAACGTACCTATTGCCTCAGAATGTCTTTTATATCAGGTAGCCCTGCATCTTCCTCATCATTATTCACCTTGGTACTTTCACCATCAACTTGGTCAATGTGGCTCAACGGTTTTTTATCATCATCATCTTTCTCATCAACATTACAGCATCTTTGGAGAACTGTGACTCTCGTATGTGTAAATATATCAATAATTTGAGCAGTGTACATTAAAATGTACGTCAAAATATGTTCTTCAAAATATTCCTTTTCAACCAGCAAAATGATGAGAAAAACAAACATTTTAAAATTTTCAAAAAAACAATTTGGCTTAACTCAGTTCAACTACATTTCCGGTTTTACAGTACACAAATTTTCTATAGATAAAACAAAGTAAACACAACAATTCAAACAGTAAATGATGTAGCAAAATTGTCAAATATGTTTCACATGCTGACTACCTTAGTACATATATTCACTTACATTATTTTATTACATAAAAATGCAGTACCCTAAAGCAAAACAAGATGGACTGTATACAGTATTAGCCCTTTAACGTTCCTGGAACTTACAATGGCAACAATCCCTATGGTTCTTATGCTTTTTATGTTACCACCATAGATCAACACACTTACTGTATGTCTTACTCATGGGTTTACATCTCATTTGGAGGAATATTAACCCATCCATAGTTAGGGCAGCAAAGAGGGACAAAACTTGTGTTTAGGTTGGCTTCAGGACTTAATCAGCAGCTCCTGGCCTCTGTGGCGTTTTTGGTTCCTCCCTAGTGATAAGCACCATCTAGTGACCTGTTTGACAGTGTTCACAGTTGAGCAAAGCACAATGAGTTTAACATTTATAATTTAGAAAACATCCATTGAGTTAAATATTTAGTTCTTTCCATGTTATTAATGTACTAGACTGGTAACCAACCCTCACATGAGCTTCTCATGTGATGAAATCATTGAGTGAGTCTGCTGCACAAAGCTTAAGCAATATAATTTAATTTCCAATTTTCAACCTTGCCATTATTTACTGAACCAATGTTGGGCCAACCTATCCACCAATAGGCCAATAGTGGGCCAACAGACAAAATTACGTTGGGTCAACCACTGATGCCAACATGGGCCCGATGTATGCCACTCGCCCAATGTTGGGCCGACATCGGAGAACTGATAAAAGGTTACCATAATTTTGAAGACTTTGAGCCAAACAACGTGGTATTTTCCAGGTTAGTTAGTTGAGGGACAAGTCAGTTTCAGCAATTTCCCTACAGTAGTTGTTTTATTTATTTTAATGCATGGCAATAATTTGACCCTTCTGAAATAGAGTAACATCGACTGCAGGCTATGTCTTCTGACATGGTTGTTTAAGAGATAAGACATTACTCACTGTATCAGTTCGGGTTAAATAACTTGTAGCCAGCTGAACCATCACTGCAGTAATTATCCTGTGGAAGGCTTATTTAAATCTTGGCCAGGCCGTATATATAAAAAACATTACAATTTATATAATTTTGGAAATAGTCTTTTCCAAGCACTGATATTGGAGTTAATTAATTTGAACAATTTCAAGAGATCAACTCAGCTGCACTTATGTCAAGCTTCACTAGTTCTATTGATACATTTTGATTTATTTCTTTTTAATATTTCAAGAAACAGAGTGGAATACAAATACAAAATTTCTGTTATATGGCTGAAATTACTGAAAATAATTACCTTAAGTACAATACCATAAACTGTTCAATACAAGTAATTACTGTAGTTTATTTAATTGAAAGATTTTACATTATGATATATTTTCAGTAATAACGTACCTCATCCACAAGCCTCTGGTTAAGCTCTCGCTCAGTCTCCAGTTTTTGCTGCAGGCTGCATGCATTCATCTCCAACATGGAATGTTTCTTCTCCAAGTCATTCAACTAAAGGAAATTTAGGAAAAATAGCATTCATTTTTATTTTTCAATGTATTGACATTTTTTAAGCTAAATATATTAAAAGTACATTTGCTAGAATCTTTTTCATGTAAAAATCAGTCATCGCAACCTATGCTCACTCAATGCTTGAGATTAACATGTTTCTGCTCGCTAGGAGCAAATAAAATCTGTGTTCCACAAATGTGGTTGTTCGCTTGGTAATGTAAACAATAAATAATTCTTTATCCATGTCTTTACTTTTCCATTATTATTGTTAACATCCAGTAGCCAGGTGCACTGCTTCAAGTCTGTCAACTAATCAAAGTTATTGTGCCTGACTTCGCCAATCAGAGGTTGTGTTCCAGATTTGATG
The DNA here is from genome assembly GCA_003987875.1 of Clarias batrachus. Taxonomy (NCBI): domain Eukaryota; kingdom Metazoa; phylum Chordata; class Actinopteri; order Siluriformes; family Clariidae; genus Clarias; species Clarias batrachus. Next base: position 79,119 of record QMIH01001746.1, on the reverse strand, counting down.
ATTAATATGTTTTTGAAATACTGGCTTAAAATGTTCCTTCCAAGACCAAAAAGTGGCAGGTAGAACAGGCAATATAGCAAACGTTAAATAAACAGACAATAAAAACCAAAAGCTAAAGGCTACAAAGTTAGAAAGTACCTCAGTCTTCACTGGAGTATCTGCCTCTAGTCTTTTTATACGTAGTACCTACAGTATCTAATTTCTCGCGTGGATCTGTGCATGACCCTACCCAATTTAAATTTTTGCCTGTGATGAGGCCAAATGTAATGTTTTTAATCTCCTCACTTGGACTTCCTAGTTATTTACCCTCTGTTAAAGAGATGGACTGAACATTTGTTTAGTGGATGTGTTTAATGTGAATCTGATAAAAGGCTTTCAGCTCATCAGAGCCAAGTTCTCCCCTTGCTCTGCTTCCAGGTTCTTGGGACTTAATCTACATCTGCAATCTGCTCATTGCTACATCACACAGAATTCCCCAAATCATCAGTAGAGTCAAGAAAGTCCTCTGCTATATAAGGCACATACATGAAAGTATTTTTAATAAAACCTCTAAGCCTCAGTAGCATTCCTTCTAAGACATACAGTAGCATGACATAGCATTCTGGGACAGGCAATCGCTCAGCAAGGAGCCTTAATGGAACAACATATACTGACTAGAATCAGGGCATCTCATGGTCAAGCTGGGCACTTTCGCCTCCCTTGCCTGATAAAAGCAAGTTCCCTCCAGTGAGCCTAGGGGCTATCCCCTAGTCTATGTCCACTTCTCCCCACTATTATTGTCCTAGGAAATAAGTCTCATGTTCATCTATTGTCCCTCTCCCAGGTACAAAGGTTATACTCTCTCTCCTCACAAGAGAGAGAGAGAGAGAACGAGAGAGAGAGAGAGAGAGAATGGAAAAGTATACAGTACTGTGCAAAAGTATTTAATACTATTTTTGGTTAGAAATTTTGTTATATATGTTTATCATGTTTGCATTATTATATACAAAACCATTAAATATTTCTACTGTATATTCAAATACAGTGAGTAGTGGGGAGGGGATTTGAAATAATCACATTTTATTGCTTTGCAACCTGAAATTGAAACAGATAAAGTTTTTGATTTAATCTAGCAGTATTTACTCTTTTAACATCCAAATGAAAAACAAATTGTTTGTTTGTTTGTTTGTTTTTAATAAAAAAGCATAATCACTGAGCAGGATTTTTCTGCTCACTAAGAAAGACAAAACCTTTCATCTATGTATTGACTATCAGGGACTTCTTGATGTTACCCTGAGGAACTGCTACCTCTTTCCTTAAGGATCTCCTGCAGGGACTAAAATTTTAACAAAACTAGATCTCTGTAATGCATATTATCTGGTTCCAGAGGGAGTGGAAGACTGCACTTAACTCCCCATCCTGGCAATCCCTTCAGAAAATATTGTTCTTTTCTGAGGCTTGGAATCCACCAATTAGTCACAGCTTTGAGGTTTGCTGAATCTTGGAGGGGTAATGATGGCTCCAGTGAAAAAAACTGTGTTGTGGTGGAATTAGCACTTTTCCGCTTTAACATACAGATGATTTTCCAACAGTCTCTGGGGTACCTGATGGACTTGTAACTCTCCATGTTTCTCTAGGGATCAAGGGATCAAGATGTTATCCAAATGAGACAAAGCAACTAAGAAAGTCACTGAGCATGTTTTTAACTAATGATTCAATTGCCTTTTAAATAATCTTATTTGTTCCTTGGATTCATCATTGCCCTGTCCGAGATTTAAATAAGACTTAAAACTGCATCTCTGTTGCTTCTTCTCTCATCATCTCAACACAATGCAAAGAGATTATGACATAGGCATCCAGGAGTGCAAACTTGCACTGGAGGAATGGAGGCACTGGCTTAAAGGAACCAAAATCTAGAAAGTCTAGCCACAGAAGCTTCAAGTTAGCCATGAGATTAAACTCACATTGAGCCAGGTGGTCATTGTTCTTCTCCCATTTCAACTTCTCTCTATCCTAATGACCTAGTTCCAAGAAAAATAAACAAGGCACACACTCCTGCCCATTTTCCCCAGCCACAGATCATCCTGTGGCCATCTTGCCACAACAATGACTCACGGAAGCATCTTTGCTGGACGTCGTGGTCCAAGTCAAATGGGCATTAGATCATGACATCATGATCATGCCCAACTGAAATGCTATGTGTAGGCTCTTCATCTATTCTTGGTGCACTTACACATTGTGGAATAGGGGGACAGCTCTCTAGGGTCTTGCACTCCTGCTCATGAAGGGTGACCTCGCCAGGTAATGAATGCCTGTGATATCTACTTCAGAAATAAGTCCATAAGTTCTCCATAAGTTCTCAAGACCCTCACTCCTGCAAATAAGTGATATTTTCTGTGATATCTCCTAGATTCATCAGCCCCTTCATCATCATCATTAAGATCATTAGCCACTGCACTGTACTATATGTCTGCGCTCATCCTCCAGATGATACATTAACCCTTCTTTTCACATCTCCCAGGGTAAACCCCTGGTTTCATCTTCGGATTTTCACTGCGTATGACCTCGCTTAGACTTTGAGCTTGGCTCTTGTGTTCGGATTTGAAGACACTCTGTTAAATTAACTGGTTTATGGGATTTGTGCTTGCTTTTTTTTTTTAGGGATTTTTGCTGTCGATATGGATCAAACTTATCTTTGGGATTAACACAGTTAACAACCTTGCCTAGCTTCTCAACTACTGCTTCTAGTTTGTGTGTCAGAACTAAACATTCTAGTTTAGAGAGGGCAGAATATTTACCCTCCATTTGAGAAGTGAACTGAATATTTCTTTAGTGAATGTGTTTTTACTGTGCCTTTGCTCAAAGTCATCATGCTCATCACTGTGCTCATTACTACATAACAGGGAATTCCCTCAAGGAAAACCTCTGCTACTCACATAGTTCAGCACTTATTCTTATACTTTATTATTTTATTATTCTCATACTTCATGCCCATGACATTTCTTTCTTTCCACCTTACTACAAGTACACTTTATATGAGAGGTTGATGACAACATTAATGCAGGACTAGACATATTTCTTTTGTGTTTTATAAATGGAAATGAAAGAACAGCCAATAGTCACTGCTTTAGTACACCAATCACCAGATCCCACCCTCTAGCCATAGCCTCGTCTAGGCAAAAAATACCAGATAGTGATCCTGCTATTATACTTCCTTATACCCCACCTTCTCTGTCTGTTGCTAGTTGCTATATATAGTGTTCAATAAAAATAGTTGCAACACTATAATTCCTACAGAGTTGATCTAAAAAGTTTTCTTGGGTTCATTATGACCAAGAGAAGGACTCAATGTTTTAATTCACTTGCTGGAAGTAACCCCAACTAAGCTGACATATAAGAAATTTAAATTCATTAATCATAAAATTATTTGGGGGGTTTATCAGTTAAATCATGATTGATGTAACATAATGTCTGCACGGTAGCTTTTGCAAAATAATTCTAAAAGGTTTATAGCTGCTAGCAGCAGAAAAACGGGTTTATCTTTTCTTAATATGTTATCTGATCTTAAACTGTGATAATTGCCATCTGCTGACAGAACTGGTGACTGGCATGAACCCAATAGCAGATTCAGACCCACAGGATTTTTATTAAGTAGAGTCAAGTTGGCAGAATAATGCACCTTTAAGCAATGAATCAGCATTCTATGAGGGGGACTGTGGTGAGTCTATGTGCATCATGACTTCCTGGCTGAATCACGTGAGGTAGATACACATAAGATATCCAAGTCATTTAGTTCATTTCGTTCTTTTGATCAGAAATAAAATTAAATGTTACCATTTCAATAAACAGACACAAAACACGTGTAGACGTGTATTCACAGATTTTGGCTAGAATTCCAGTAATGAAAATATTACAATGAAGCTAAGGACATATTAAGGTGAGAATGAGGCGCTCACCTCTCATATTGTCTAGTCTGAGTTGTTCGTTCTTTTGAATCTATTGCACTACATAGTATCTGTGGGAGTCACATGACAAAAGAACGAACGACTAGGACTTGGAAGACTCATTGAGGAGAACCGCTCAATTCTGTTTCCTGTGTACTGCACTGCGTAGCGTCTTTGGGAGTCACGTGACAAAAGAACGAACGATTCGGACCAAAGACTCAAAGATAACTACTCGTTTCTGTTTCCTGTATATTACAGTACCTACAGAGTTTGCTTTGCACATGCGCACCCAGTAGAAAATGAACGAATCACTCTCCGAGACTACTCGTTCTTCTGAGTCACATTAATGATCCATTCAAAAAGAATCAATTGTTCATGAATGACCCATCACTAGGTCATACACAGACCACAATGTATCCAAGAGTGATACTCCAGTAATGAGGCTCTCTGCGTTCTTTTAAAGCCGAGGGTTGATTACCTGATGGATTTCAGACATGTAGTAATTAACGTGTAGAGTAGCTAGAAAGCCTGTATTGGAGTCGTGACCTGGATGTGCCCAGCTGATCAGGCTGGCTTGTGACAGCATCTGCCGTCTAAGATCATTATTATTATTATTTCAGACAAAACTCAGAGTTCGTGTAGCTTTTTCCTGTTCATTTATTTAATTTCCTCCCCTTTAAATAAACAGGGGAGTACTAGACAATTATACAGAGCTTTCCCAGTATGGTCACTGTACATGTAGTATCACTGCCTTCTCAACTGTAGACCTGGGTTTAAATTTCAGCAGTCATGAACATTTTGCAAGCACACTTCACCTATTCCTATGGAAATCTATTTAGTTACCAACTTCCTATCTAACAAGCTAGGTGTTTCATATTATAATTTGACTCTTTATTACATTTAAACAAGATTTTTAAAAATCCTCTCCATGTAGCTTATAATTTGTCTAATAAAATAATTAGTGGTGAGGTTTACGAGCAGTTTTGGATATATGGTTGATGTTCAAGCATCTGCACAGGCTGACTCATTGTCACTCAGCATGTATTAATTAAGAACATACATCTGGGAATAGCAGAACTATTATTGAACATTGAATCTAACGGTGATTACCATTTCCATTTGGCAGACACCCTTATCCAGAGTGACTTACATTTTACAATCTTAGCAGTTAATGGTTAAGGGCCTTGCTCATGGGCCCAACAATGGCAACTCGGTGGTCGTGGTGTTTGAACCATGGTCCAATGCCTTAACCACCAAGCTACCCCTGTCTCATGTTAGCCTGCACATAGACTCACCAGAGTTTCCCCTCATAGAATGCTGATTCACTCTCAACTGTACATTGCTTTGTACTTTATATAGAACTATATTGAACCAAATAAGAGATTTTTTAATAAATTTTTAATTCAGGATTAATAATAGATGTTAATAATTGTCAAAGCATTTTTTTCTGTTTTGGTCAAATCATTTTAGCTATCAGACAAGTAAACATCTGTGAAAAACCTTAATGTTAAGGGCTGAACCCACACTGTAAAAAAAAACAAAAAAAACGTAAATTTTACGGTAAAAAACTGGCAACTGTGGTTGCCAGAAGTTTAGCGTAAAAGACTATGGTAGCAACTTTTTTGGTTGTACAGGATTGCGCTCATTATACTGTATATTTTACAGATTTTAATTGCTTGTTTTTTCGAGCCTGGCCAGGAATTGAACCCAGACCCTGGAGGTGCAAGGCAACAGTGTTAACCACTACACTACTGTGCTTGCTGCAGACGTGTTGTCGTTGTTGGAGTGCAAGTCGTGCGAGGGATGCAGGGAACCCATAAATAAATAAAAACATGTTTGCAGTGGATGTCAGGATGTATGTCTGTATGTAAGATATGACAAACAAAAGGGTAAAAACATACTGTATCAGAGAGGCCTTCTGCTTTGAGTTTCTGGTCTTTCAGGGCTTGCTGCAGCACTAGGATCTCAGCCTTGTGTTCCTTTACTGCCAACTCAACAGCCTGACGAGACTCAGAGTTGCGTTGGTCAGCACGCAACCTTAATAACACAGAGCGAGAGAGTCAGAGAACTGTTCACTGAAATATTTGCATATGTATATTTGTGCATTTTAACCTATTCTGTTTTTCATTGTCCAGCTGTCTCTGTATTTCGCGAGCTCTGCGTTCAGCCTGGTTCTTCTCCTCCTCCAGAGCTGTCCTCCAACTCTCCCACTGCCTCTCTTTTTCCAACAGCTCATCATTCAGAGTCTCTAGCTCTAGCACCTGCTCTTCCAGCATGGTACATGTCGTCTTCAGGGTCTCTATGTTCTGTACCCACAAGCACACACACACACATTCATTAATAATTCATTCTGGCTTGTTGACTATTCATCAAATAATTAAGAGGTGATATGAGATGTTGCAGTCTGTCACATTAAATTCAGAATCTAACAGTTGGGTGTCTGCACAGGAAGGAAGGCATTTTAGTACAAGCTAGATAAGTAATTAATAGTGTCACACTTATGCTTATGTGAACTCTCTCTCTCTCACTCTCTCTCTCTGTTCAGTAAGCTAAGTGTTTGTGTGTGCGTGTGTGTATTTGTGTGTGTGTGTGTTTGTGCATGTTGCCATAAGCAGAAACCAAGCTGTGGTGGGTGAGCTGTAAAGCTGCAACATGGCTTGTTTTGAGATTTCACTCTACTTTTTAATTTTTTTTTGTAAACAGTTTTCACTTAAACATTTAATACATTAACATGAAATGTATTAACATACCTGACACAAAGGTATTATGTCCTAATAGCCTTAAAATTTATGTTATGTCAACCTTTTTCTTAATTCATATAATTAAATACAAATCTCGTGTTGGGTCATGGGGTGCCTACTCGCTGACCCAATCCCCCAAAGTGCTCAAAGCCACCATGCATGTGCTAATTTGGACTCAACAATAAAATATTTTAATAGTTGACTAAACTACGTAATATATTATAACAGATGACTAAATTAAAATAATATTGTAATATAGAATAATATAGAATTGTTGTCTAAAATAAAACAATATATTAAAATTATTTTACAATTTCATGTCATTGTGGCGACGGGCTTACAGCCAATACACATAGGAAGAGAAAGCCTCCTCGCTCGCCCAAGACAAACCACTCGATATCCCAGAAAGGGGCGGGGCGCCACCATTCACCAGAATCAGCCACAGGAGGGAACCTACCCTACACCTGTCGACCGCTCCAGATGAAAGGATTTCGTCGGCGCATGCCAGTGAGCAGAGGCAATAAGCATAGTGACTTACATGTGTGTTCTTTTCTTTTGGCAGACTCGGACACCGGTGGGAGCTACTGTTCACGGACGCAGACCAGAAGGAGCAGCCGCACATGCCGCGCCTCTGCATCGGCCCCGGCAGCGCACCACCATGAGATACCTGAGCACGGACCTGCAGACTGGGTCTTCTACACCCTTCGCATATACACCGTAAATAGTCACTTTACTCACAGAAGAAACCGTGTCACTTTACACCACTGTAAATAAAGCGCACCTGTTTCACTGCTTCTGTGTCTCTGCGTGTCTGTGACTCTGTACCCACTACAAAAAGGCTTTACATTGGTGGAGAATATGGGCACAAAACACTGGACCGGAGGCGCAACACCCTCCGGAACATTATCTCGGACACCTCCTAGAAACCAGTATCCAGCAGCAGAACATTTTACAACAGCTAATGCAGGGCCTTCAAACAAGGATACAACAGCGTGAGGACGTGATATACCCCTCCTGGACCCACGGAAAGAAGCCCAGCACTTGTTCCTAAAGCTCACACCCCATGATGACCTCAAAGCCTACCTTCAGACCTTCTGAATTGGAGGGATGGCCAAAACAAGAGTGGGGCTCCAACCTGGTCCCATTCCTCACAGGAGAGGCTCAACGAGTCTATTTCGCTCTCTCCCCTGAAGACACTGAGGACTATGATATATTGAAGGTGGAAATCCTAGCGCGCTGTGAATTATTGAGTACCCAAGCGTCTTTGGAGTTTCATCGCTGGACATATGACCCTCAAACAGCACCACGAGCACAGCTAAATCGCTTGTATAAAGTCACCACCCGGTGGCTACAACCAGAAATGCTGTCCGCTAAAGAGGTTGCCGAACGAGTGGTCATGGACAAAATCTTGCGCGCTTTGCCGAGAGAGGAGATAAAAGCGCTAGGCATGCGAGCTCTGTCCTCTCTGACTGAGGCCCTCAAGTGCGCGCTAGCCAACTCTCACTAGGGCCAGACTGGAAACGCTGACCTGAAAAGAGCCCGCCGCACTACATACCGCCCCTGCGACGCGAAGCTTTTCAAAGAGCGCCACGTCCTGAAAAACCACAAGACGAGCCAATGCCCACAGAGCCCGATCGCACCAGGTCCTCCTCTTCTGGAGGCCTGTGGGCAGAATGCCGCAGTACAGGGGAGAGATTGCCAGCACCCACCTGCTGGGTTCGCATCGGCGAGGTTCCGTTACCTGCGCTAATCAAAACCGGGAGTGCCGTCACTTTAATCCACCCCTCGGTCATACCAGCAGGAGCACAATCGTGCGAGCCCCTCCCAATTACTTGCATACATGGCGACCGACGGGAAGTACCGGCAACTAGGTTCACAGTGGAGGATCAGACAGGGAAATACGCCGTTGTTGCAGGAATTATGGCTAATCTACCTGTTCCTCTCCTCCTAGGTAGAAACTGGCCAAGGCACCAACGAAAAAGGAGAGAAAGGGAAAAACAAAGCCAAAAATAAAGGCGGCCCGACCCGCATGGCTCGCACAGACGCTGAGGACGAAGCAGATGCTGAGACAGAAGATTATCCGAATCCTCATACTAACCTCTTTCTCCCCCTGTCTCAGCAGGAGGCGGCACAACTTCAGCGCGAGGACGCGTGTCTTAAACACTGCTGAAGCCAAATACAAGAGGTAGACGGGGAAAGGGAGACTAGAGGAAGAGCACATCCAGCATCTTACTTTCTTATAAATAATGGGCTATTTTACTACCACACGCTTAGAAGGGGAAAACCGGTGGATTTATTAGTGGTTCCACAAGGGAAAGTAGATGCGGTCATGCACCTCGCCCACACCCACCCACTCAGCGGACACTTAGGAGAATAAAACACTATTGAGAAAATTAAGGATAGATTCCACTGGCAGGGTCTTGACGCTGAGGTAAAGAATTTCTGCCAGCGCTGTCCGGAGTGTCAGAAAACGGCCCCCTGATCATCAGCGTCCCGTTCGAGCAAATAGGCATGGATCTAGTCGGCTCACCTCCGAAATCGGCAAAAGGTCATGAGTTCATCTTGATCATCATGGACTACGCCACTCGCTATCCCAAAGTCGTCCCACTACACAAAGCAACATCAAAAAACATAAAGAGCAAAAGAGCTTGTGTTACACTTTAGACGCGTAGGCCTGCCAAAGGAAATCCTAACAGATCAAGGCACCGCATTTATGTCCAGACTGATGGCTGACACCTGCCGGCTGCTGCAGATCAAACAGCCGCGCACTTCCGTGTACCACCCACAAACTGACGGCCTAGTGGAAAGATTCAACCAGACACTCAAAAGGATGTTACGGCGAGTGATTGACATAGGAGGGCGAAACTACTCCCGTATGTTCTCGTTTGTGCTTCCATCCGCGAAATGCCACAAGCTTCCACTGGGTTCACGCCATTCGAACTGCTGTTCGGGAGAAGACCACGCGGACTTTTGGATGTGGCAAAGGAATCTTGGGAGGAGCAACCTTCAACATTTCGTTCAGCACTAGAGTTCGTGAAGGATTTACAGGAGAAAATTAAACAAGTACTTCCGGTGGTAAAAGAGCATATGGAAAAAGCACAAGCTGAGCAACAAAGAGTATACGACCAACACAACCCCGGAAATTTCGCCTGGGAGATTGCATACTGCTACTCCTCCCAAGTGCCAGGTGTAAATTCCTCGCCCGCTGGCAGTTGCGGAGAAGCATCAGTCCTGTAAACTACCTCCTGCAGCAGCCGGGTAAGAGGGTGAGATTTACCATGGAAATTTACTTAAAAGGTGGATTGAACCGTTGCCATGCATTTCAGCTCTTGCCGCTCTCTCCTCTCCTCTAGGACGTTAATTAATGGGAGGAATTGACAGCAGCGCAAAACCAAGACCTGAATGAGCTGTTAGATCAGTTTCAGGACGTATTCTCCACCAACCCCAGGCTCACCCATCTGGTCCGCCATGATATTAAAACACTGCCCGTCGTCGTTGTGAGACAAAGACTGTATTGAGCCCCGGAGGCCCGTCGCCGTGCCATTGAAGCTGAAATAAAGAATATGCTTCAGAATGGCATCATAGAGGAGTCGACTAGTCCCTGGTCAAGCCCCATAGTGACCGTACCCAAACCCGACGGGTCGATCCGACTTTGTAATGACTTCCGCCGCCTCAACCAGATATCACGGTTCGACGCATATCCGATGCCGCGAGTGGATGATCTACGCCACGCCTCTGCACCGGCCCCGGCAGCCCACCACCGTGAGACATGGACCACTGGCTACAGACTGGGTCTTCTGCTCCCTACTCCCTTTGTATACACACCGTAAATAGTCACTTTACTCACGGAAGAAACCGTGTCACTTTACACCACTGTAAATAAACCGCACCTATTTCACTGCATCTGTGTCTCTGCGTGTCCGTGACTCCGTGCCCACTACAAAAAGGCTTTACAGTCATGTAGGCATTTTATGTGCCTAAAAACACAATTTATTTGATTGTGTGAATATAAAAAAATATTTGTTGGCCTAACATAAATCATAAATTATGAATGTAATAGAACATAATAACTCTGTTCCAGGTGTAAATTTCATGCTAATGTATGATTTTTTTGAGTTTACAAAAGACATTTAAACAGAGTGAGCAGATTTGGATTTACAGTGCAAGTCTGCTGTATTTCATGAATTCTGTACTGCCAAAATCATTATGTAAATACAAATTAGTATTCATTTTCACTGTGCAGTGGGGAAATGAGTGTTGTCCTGGTATGATATTAAATTTCCCTAATACATTTGTAATAATGAAACTATAATTAAAATATATTAAATACAACTTTGCTACAGTTTAAATGTAGGTAATTGCTTAATAATTATCTGTAGTGAGAAGACAAATCTAGAGCAGTTTTGAGTTATTTACAGTGGAATGGATAAAGACAAAATGTATTATCCTTATTACTCCTTCCTAAATTCTTAAGTATACGTAACTTTAAAATATTGCTTTAAGATGTACTAGGTACAACTGGACAGCTCTATGACCATTTTCAGTTGTGTAGCTACTCCTGTATGTCGAAATAACAATAAATAAGATGAAGGAGACAACAAAAGAGAAAATAAATGTAAACGAGGCTCCAGATATATCCATGTAGGCCTATAGATGCCCCTGCAATGTCCAACAAAGCTGAGCAGAGGGTACCTGAGAGTGTGGATGACACATCTCTCCTTCCCACAAGTGCCTATGATTACCATTTGCTTGTGTTATACAACAGCCAGCACTGAGACAGCACACACCCACATAAACCATCTCCCACACACATGCAACAGCTCTATTTCTCATACACACACACACATATGCACAGGAAAATTCACACAGCCTCTGCTCTTCTATACACCATCTTTTTTTTCATGATGCTGTGAAACAAAGGAAGTATCTCACATTATTTTGGATATTACAACTTGTCAAGTGTCACTTGTGGAGGAAATAAAATAATTTATTCCTTCCTTTCCTTCATTTGTATAATTTTTGTATTTGTTTGGGAGCACGACTGCATTTCCACAAACTGTCAATCACCCACTAATTATTTACATAAAGTGATGAAAGATACTAAATAGGGTTATTATAAGAGAAGGAAACATATTCTGCATGTGGGTGCATGTACTGTATTTTTGTCTGTGTATGTGTTTACTTGTTTCTGGTTGTTAAGGTGCATCTCTCTGTCAGCCACCTCTCTTCGCAGGCGATCCACCTCTTGGCTAAGCTGCAGTCTCTCTTCATTCTCATCTGTGGCTTCATCTAGCTGCTTGGAAAGGTAGAAGTTCTGTCTGTTCAACTCAGCATTTTCCTGTGTCAGCTGAGTTAACTGCTCCTCTAGGTCAGTGATGACCTAAACACAAGTAACCAAGAAAATGTGGGAGATTCACAGCATGGCAAGTGAACTAAACATTACCTACAGTCTAATGTCAGCTACCCTTCTTAGACTGTGTCATTATGCTATTATGTTTAACAGTTCCTGATAATGACACATGAAAACACACAACCTGACCTGTTTATGTGGACTTTTTAATGTGTTAAAAATGAAAACATAGATATTTTCCCTAAAACATAGTTAAGAAGCACTAAAAAAAGAAAAAGATCAGATATTCCCTAGGCTGGAAACAACTGGTTATACAGTGCCAGTAAAAAGTCTGAACCCTCTTCCTTATTTCATTAAATGTTTTTGGCATATTTGTCACATTTTGATGATGAACTTTGATTCACCACATTTTTTCGAAAGCTGAGTTAAATTTCACTTGCCATCAAAATCAAGAAATCACTTAAATAGTACCGGTGAGTGAAACACTCAAGAAGACATCAAAAAGCATCTGCAAAAAGCAACACATCATGCCGAGATCGAAAGAAATAAGAAACAAAGCAATTGACATGTATCAATCTGGAAAGGGTGACAAAGCTATTTCTAAGGGTTTGAGACTCCAGTGAACCATGGTGAGAGCCATTATCCACAAATGAAGAATATCTGGAACCGCAGGCCTTACTTGTCTTAGTGAAGGTCAGTGTTTATGATTCAACAATAAGAAAGAGATTGGGCAAAAATTCATTCTGTAAGCCTCTGGTAGAATTCCCAGCCATCAGACTGTGACCTCAAGGTCAGACGTACTTGACGTACTTGGGTTATCCAGCAGGGTTAACCAATCTCTACTGCTGATTGGTTCAAAAAGGTAATATGAATAATAGTAATAATATATGAATAAATGAGTGGCCTAGTCAGTTTAAGTCAGTTCAGACTTAAAGCTAATTGAGATGCTGTGGCATGACCTTGAACAGGGCGTTTATGTGGAGAAGTTAAAACAATTCTGAATGGAAGAATGCACCAAAATTCCTTCACAGTGACATGAAAGACTCACTGCCAGTTATCGCAAATGGTTAATTGCAGTTGTTGCCACCAAGGGTGGCACAAACAGTTATTAGGTTTAGGATGCTTAAAGATAAGTTTAGGTTGTATTACCTTTCAACATAGTGTTCATCTTTGTGCAATATTAAAGTTAGTTTGATGATCTGAATAATTTACGTAATGTGACTGTCACGGCGTGCGCCCAAATCTATTATCGCCCCTCGCTCACTTCGTAGGCTCCCTAAGTAGGCGGCACCCCTTCTGCAGTTGTGCGAAGGGACGGGGCCGCCTATGCGGGCCGGCTGGCAGTGATTAACGTTAATAGGATCTCGGGCTTGCTCCGCATTATAAAAGCAAGGCGCGGAGTTTAGTCCGGGGTCCGAGAAGAGCGTAACGCGGTGGAGATTAAGAGTGGCACGCGAGTGGGGAAATGGAACGTGCCCCAGAGACTTGAAAAAGGACATTGAAGTTCCGCCCTTTTCTGAGGACAGCGCGGGAAAGAGCTGCGCGAGCTCCCGCGGTATCCTTCACTCCCACAGCCCGCCTTCGCGTCCCCGCCGCCGAAGAGGAAAAGGCCGCGAGGAGGACAGCGTTAAGGCCGCCGATCCCAGCCGATGGACGTCCGAACGAGACTCCCGCCTGAGGCCGCGCTCAAAGGAAGCTGGGAGGGGCCAGGCCGGCCATCGACAGCGGGGAGGAATCGTCCAGGGAGCGTGCAGGAGCGCTGCCTCGCGTGCTCTGTTCTGCCACTCCGCCCACCGCCGCCAGCCGTGTGCTCGCATGCCAGCTGGGCACTGTCTCGGACCATGCACGTGCATACATCATCCCAACCCTTTCTCTCTCCGTCCTCCCTTCTTTAACCCTTTCCTTCCCCTATTTATTCCAAATAAATTACCCTTTTCCACCTGAGATCTCGCCTCGTGTCTGTGTTTCACGGTGCCACCCGTGCAACAATGGGTCGAACCCGTTACAGTGACAAATATGCAAAAAAAAAAAAAAAACTGGAATCAGGGTAAATACTTTTTAACAGCACCGTATACAGTACACATATAAAATATTAAATAAATTATGTCAGGGTGAAACTTATTCTCCTTACAAATTCAGCAATGGGAAAGTGGCAGCAAGTATTACCTGTAAGCTCATTAAAGTCTTTCCGAAACAAGTGTATAAAATAATATACAAATACCCTTCTCAGTGTACTATTATCATGTTTTCACTTATTTTTATACTTATTAGCACATAATACCCATACAATCAACTAGATAAATATTACATACAAATTTAGATTACAATCAACAAATATATAATTGCCCTCTATTTAATATTTCTACAGTAGGTTGACTTTGTAAATCTTCAATTATTCATAATCAAGCAAGTGCATGACATTTTGGGGATGTGATACAAAGGTTTAGGAGACACAAACTTCAGAACACAGCAACAGGGTTGTGTTGTCACGCCATCTGATTCTGGCTCATCTGGAAGGAACTCAAACTGCTTTTGTGTGGGTGGACAGTAAAAGTAGGGCAACAAGATAAGAAGAGAAAGATATCTATAGATTAGATAACAATAAAGAGAAAATCAGTGTCATCATTTGTTCCTCCAGGTCAGCAGCCATCTTGTCTGGCGCACTTTCTGTGGCAGCCATTTTGACTTTGAGAACCACTAAAAAAGCAGCTACGGCGCATACATTTTCTGTGAGATTGTCAAATGGAGTTTTCTCCATGGAGTTGTCTTCTGTGTTTCCTTCCTTGCCTTAGATAGACTGACCTCCCCTGCTTCTGCCGGTTTCTACACTGTTGATTCTGTCTGCTGTTTCACATTGAGTAACACAAAGATTCTGTACCTGTATTAGCAGCTAAACTAATTGGCCTTGTTTGGAATTGCTTCCCCATCTTACTCACTCACTCACTCACTCATTGTCTAAACCGCTTTATCCTGTGTACAGGCTTGCGGGAGGCCTAGAGCCTATTCTAGGAGACATAGAGCACAAGGCAGGGTACACACTGGACAGTCCATCCATCACAAGGCACACATATACACAACTCATTCACACCCTACAGGCACTTTTATGAACACCAAAAGCCTAATCTGCATGTCTTGAGACTATAGGAGTAAACCAAACCAAGCACGATGAGAACATGCAAACCCCAAATTGAACCTGGTCAGGAGTTGAACCCGGACCCTGCAGGTGCAAGGAGACAGCGTTTACCACTAAGCCACCGTGTCTTCAGCAGCTGTCACTGGTAATTCAATGATTGTGGAGTCGACTTGAGTCTCCTGTATATATCTTTGACACAGAACCTGACCTACCTTGAATCTTTGGATTTACAAGTTGGTTACGGATGTGAAAAGTACCAGTAAATGCCTTGGATATTTAATCTGCTCTGACCTTGTTTGCTTCTCTGAATGCCTTGGACAACTAATTTGTTTCTGACCCTCTTTGGCTAGCGCTAGCAAACCCGGCTGCTCTCACTGTGTTGGCCTTTGGGTTTTCCATTAAAGGGACTTCCACCAACTAAACACGAATCAAAAACAGCCTTCACAAAACCTTTGGTGTCATCATGTAGGTACTATATTTTTCATGTTCTAAACCCGTGTATATCAACTGGGCCACCAAAATCTGAATCCCCTGTCTACTGTATATGCAAATCCCTCGAGGTGTTCAAATCTCTCTCTACTGCCTGATCCCATCTCCTTTATTAGACTAGACAGGGATTGCAGGAAGGGCAAAAGTGACCCCTACCTCTCGATTCCTGATTGTGACCAAATCCTGCTTGATAGGTGTGCCACGCGACCCAGGCACTTATATTGATGATTACATGATTGCTACCAATGTCTCTCAGTTCAGGAGGCTGCCTGTAATCCCTGTCTAGTCTTTACAGTGTCTCTCTCGGTGCATTGCTCGTTCCTGTCCGTAATTTCCTGTTGCAGTCCATTTGCCAACCCAACACCGAGTTCCAAGCACAGAGCCCACCAGCAAGCATTAAGCATTAAGTTATTATACTGCCTTTGTCTCTATATCATTACTACCATTTGTACTTAGTGCAAACTTTTATAAAAATTCCTCCTGATCCTTTCTTGCTTTTGGGTCCTACCTGTCTGCCAGCTTTCTGACACCCAGAGATATTGTAGAATAAAGATACTTTTAAATAAACTTTTAATTAAAAAATGTAATAAAATAAGTTAAAAATGAATAATTATGTAGCTGTAACGCTAAGAGATCTGTAATCTATAGAATGTATTTCACCCAAATTAGGAAAATTTTTTAATTGGTAACAGGGGTTTTTATGTAAAAATTTACACAATAATATTGTAGGTTATGACACAAAAAATAGTTCGTTTTATCTTTTGAATACTGAATGACTATGGTGAAAGGTCATATTAGTTACTAATGTTATTAGTGTTATTAGTGAAAGGTCATATAAGTTACTAATGCTTTTCCCTAAAGTTGTGTGCCGTAAGAGTCTTATTCCAAGTCCGGTTGTGTAGTGTGACACCTGGGACATGGAATAATACATATTGTTAAATGTCCCAGTGTTGTTATGCTCTACTGTATTACTGTATTACTCTACAGGTAATCACATTGCCTGGTAGGAACTAACTGCTGTATAGCGTGACATAATTGCTGTCTTGGCTCAGTTGCACAGTTGAAGTGAGTTGTATGTATCGTGTGGAATTTGTTCAAAATGGTGAAAAGGCTCAGGTATGTGCAACTGTGACACATTTTTCTTATTTAATATTGGCACAAGCAAAAAGCTGTATTAAGTCAAACTGGCTACAAGGTATGAGTTATTACGAAACTCAAATAGCATAGCATAAAAGCTGGAAAAATCACACGCATTGCATCACACAAAGGTCAGTTCTAAAAGCTTTAGACAAGATAAATCTGGCAAACATGAACTGAGCACTAATAATCTTAATAATTGAAATAGGCTACATACAGTAGTTATTAGGCTGAAAAAAAAAATCATTTTTGATTTATTATTAATTGTTTATTATTAAGTAAGGCAGCCCAGTTAGCCCCTGGAAGATAATTCTACAAGTCAACAGCATACCGCACAACTGTCCCTCAAGGCATCAAACTTTCGCTGGATTTCATCCCGGTGAGCCTTGGGTGGGAAGGGGGAGGGGGGCAAACAAAAAAATATATATCAGTAGTTACATCCAAGAATGGGAAAAATGCAGATACATTTCAAGGTCAACAGTAATTGTTGCAAAACAAGAGATTCAGAGATTTAAGGGTACTGTGAATACTGTAAAACTATTTATGATGAACATTCATGTAACATTCATGCCCATAATTATTAAAACCCTGACAAATTTATTGTTGTTTTAGCCACCTGCCACAGTAAATAATACATTGATGTGAATAAGGAAGTAGGAAATTAGCTGTAATGTGAAATTATTTATATAATTTGGTGAACAGAAATTAAAGGGGCTTTTCTCCCTGGTTTTAAGGAACCAAAAGTAATCTGACAATTGGCTGATCAGCTCTTAGATGTGTGAAAATCCCATTACGCAGATACCTGGTAATATGCATGTCTTATTTATTGTTCCTGATCTCTAATTATTATTAGTTTTAAATTGAATAAACTTCATCTCACCCGGAGAACAGTGATCTCCTCCTCTGCCTCAGCAGTGGTCTCCTCTAGCTCAGTCTTGGCCTGCTGTAACTGGCTTTCCAAGGCATGGCGTGCAGCTTGCAGGCTGCTGATCTGAGATTCTCTTTCCTGTAATGACAATGTCACTTCCGATACTTGTCGCTTCAAATCAAGCTTCTGCTCCTCATGTTCTAGGCCGATCTAAAGAGGTAAAGAGATTGACTGAACCAATTACTGAGCATAGTCCTTTGCGAAAGTCCTTTGCAAGAGCCCTTATTTCCTCATATACAATTAAATTGAATTAAATTAAATACATTTTAATAATGGATATGTTTTACTACAACAGGCTGCAAAGTGCCTAAAGATACAATTTAAAAATTGGTAGTTTATGTAGTACCATTTCCCCTCTCATCTGTTCCAACCCCTCACATTCCTTAAATTAGATTTTTTATTTCATTATTATTATTATTATTATTATTATTATTATTGTTGTTGTTGTTGTTGTTGTTGTTATTTTCATTGAATGATTCATAGGTCACTGCGTGGCTTAACAAACCAAAACATTCCTCTGAAACTGGTCAGGTACAAGGATTGGACTGAAAATGAGAGAACTATTCCTCAAGACTACTTAAAAAAAATAGAAGAAAGTATGGCTCTTTTAAAGCAAAATATTAAGAAATAAGGGGTGGCTCAAGACTTTTGCACATACAGTAGTAATATACGTCCCATTTTCTCTGCTGCATTTCTGAATCTTATTTCCAATATCTGATGATTAATGAAACTGATATAAAAGCAAACAACAATCATTTCCCCTAGGTTAGAGCCACGAGGGGCCCTTTGAAGATAATTCTACAAGTCAACATCATACAGAGGGGTGTAACATATTTTTGGTTGTTGGAAAAGTTTTGTCCCCCTATATATACACACATACATCCACCCACAGGGAATTTAGCCTGTAGCATTTAGCATAACCCATGCAACTACAAGTATGGTTTGTGGAGACGAGAGTAAACCAGAAAACTCAATACTTAAAACTTACATAAACACAGGGTCTGCAAATAAAGTAACCAGAGTTACTTGGAACATAGTAAAAATTGGACCAGCAAGGTCAATTCCTTTTGCTTGGGTTATACAGTATAAGATATTTGGGTTTGGTTTATAGATCTTCATAGTGAATCATAGAGTAAAGTGTCCATGTAGACAGCTTGCTGAAGCGGTTAAAAAAGCATCAATAAGACTGCTAAGGTCAGGTGACCAAAGGCTTTTGCCCATACTGTAGATTAAGGTAATGGGTATAATGATAGAGGACCACCCAGCTAAAATGAGTAGCCAGAGTTTAGAGGCTGTAGGGAAGATGATTTTTTAGACTTTGTACTGTGTGCCTGTACATCAATTACAATTTTACTTTAGCAAATAAATGGCATGAAGTCCTGTTTCTTCTCACCTCTCTGAGCCTGGCCTCCAGCTCAAGCACACGACTCTTGTTGGTTTGTTCTTGTTGACTCATCTTCTCCAGATGCTCCTCTAGTTTAGCATTTTGGGCTTCCAATTTGCCTGCCTGAGACTCCAGGTAGAATTTTTGCTGCCTCAGTTCAGATATCATTTCCTCTTGTGCTTTCCTGGAGAACAACAAGGACTCATCAGTAATGTTAAGTAATGTTGTTGATGCTAAAAATGTGAGAATATGTGTGCGAATCACCGATCACATCTGTTTAGTATGTTTATAAAAGCAGACACAAAGCTAGTGGAGTGCAATGTCTTATATGGTTCAAAGAGTAATTAAAACTGATTATTGAAAGACCTTCTTTGTCAGAAACCCTTTTACAGTTCACTGTAAATTAGAAAAGATTGTGAAGAATAGAAGTAACAGAAAATTAATATTTCAATTATTGTGTGTGTGTGTATGTGTGTGTGCGTGTGTGTGTGCGTTCATGTGTGTGTGTATGTGTGTGTGCGTGTGTGCGTGCGTGTGTGTGTGTGTGTGTGTGTGTGTGTGTGTGTGAGAGAGAGAGAGAGAGAGAGAGAGAGTGAGAGTGAGAATTGTTATATATAATTGGTTGAACATAAACCAAAGCAGAAAAATGTTTCTATTTTAGTGAGAATGTTGAGAAAGTATTCTGAAGGTTGTTGGCAGTGTAAATGACCTAAAATTATTGTATACCATTTAGGATGTGAGCTGGTCTCACTCTGAACTTACATATTCTTTTGAGTGTAGATACTGCTGTTGGCTGCCAGTTTGTTGGCCTCAGATAGCTCAGCAATCCTTTGCTCTAAGCTGGTCATTTTGGACTCCATAGCACTGATAGTCTACAAGAATAAGATAGTTGTAAATAGGCAGCAGGGATTATATCAATGATCTAGTAGAGCAAAGTTTGCAACAAATAAACCAGCAAAAAAAAAAGAAGAAGATATATAGTTGTTTATTCAATAAAATCTAATAAAAATATATCTCAATATACAAGTATATCAATATATGTTCTGAAACCAGTCGGCTCTCCCTTTACATACTGCATCTACCAACCAATACCTACAGCTAACTAATTAGTGGGAGCATCACAAGTCTACAGTGGTCTTACCGCTGCCTGTTCACCTATCACGTTGCTTTTCTCCCGAGCTTCCACCTCATACATGTCCTGTTTTGATTCCAGGAGCTCTTTATCAGCCAGGTCTACCTTCATCTGGGTCTCCAGAACCTTTTCAAAATAATGCACAGCAAGCATGACTCATACAGTGTGCTAAATTAATGTTTCAGAATGATACAGTATATCAGATCACTTTTGAAGCTGGGGGCAGATATAATGTACTGTACTGCTGATATACAGTCATCATTTCAGGTGTAAACAAATCTGCTTTCATAGTAGTCACCGCAGTGACTTTCTTTTGTATTTCTCATAGTGCTAGAACTGAAAGGACTTACAGTATATGGAATTTCATCATTTGATTTATCATTAGGAAAAACAGTACAATTATCAAGATTCTTAATTTTACATTAGGGCTGAAAACTGGGGCAGTTTTATACACAACCTTGATCTTATCCTCATACAGCTTCTCTTTCTGCTCTAGGTGACTCTCCATGCGCTGGGCAGTGGCTTGCATTTCACGCAAGTTCTCTTCCAGTTCCTGTTAATAAAACAAGGAAAAATATATCAATTCAACTTTCCACAAACCCCAATAATGATTTAATTTGGATAACCTCTCCAGCTCCAGGGGTTTTGCCCAAAATTAGTCAAGCATTACAATTTTCTTGTGCACCCCTGAACTTTAGGTACAGTACCTGCCATCCACTACTACTAACCATCATACACACTTACACTTAACAGGCTTTACATTTGAAGCATTAAAATTTTACAATTTATACAGGATCACATTTTTAAGAGCAATCAGTATAGACACACAATCCTAACCAAAGAGAAATCTGAACAATTTATGCCTCCAGTCTGCTGCTTCTGGACCTGAGACAGCAACGGAGGACCATGCTGGGAGCAGTAGGGGCCACTGCTCACTCAGACAGAAGAGACAAAGAGTATGTGTGTGCTTGTGTATCAGTAGGTGACCTGCTGTCCCTTACCATGATTTTATCAGCCATCTGTTGTATCTGCTGTGATTTGGTTTGGATATCCTCTTTTAGTTTACTCTCTCTGCGCTCTACAATCTCCAGCCTCTTTACTTGATTTTCCAGGGTCTTTCTGCCATCCTGCTCCACCACGCACAACCCAAAAATGGCACATGACCAATGCAAAAAGAGAAAATTGAATGTAGGATTATTCATATGCCTATGCCTTTGAAGACCAGACACATTCCATTGTAGCAAGGACTAACAAACACAAAATATACATGTCTAATGGCCATGCCATAGAATTCCACTCATTTATCAAACCATAACAACAAACTTGCTATGTCTGAAACTACAAATACTGCCTAATGACTAACTGCACAGTTAAACAGCTCATCTACATAAATCTAACCTCTGTCTCACGCAAGCGCCTCCGGAGACTATCAGTGGAATCCTCTCTGGTCTGTAGTCGTGTCACATCCCGCTCCAGGCGCTCTTTAGCCTGACGAACATTCTGCAGGAGCTCTGTGGCCTCAGTACTCGCTTTCACTGCCTGAGAAAGATTGTAAGAGTGTTGGGAAATCGACAGTATGTCTAAGAGAATTCTTGTTTGGTACAAATAACAACTACTTCTGTGCAATATCATCTATTAATTTACAATACTATACAAAAATATTGAGCCATCTTTCAAAGTAAATTTAATAAGTGTATTTTAACAAACAAAGGAACATTCCTCTGAAACTGGTCAGGTACTAGAACTGAACTCAAAATGAAAGTAGAACGTAGCCAAAGAAGTCCTTCAGGAAGCCTGGAGAAGTAGGTATTCTGGTGGTTTGGAAGCAAAATATGAAGAAATATTATTCATCATTTCTGAAGTAAAGGTGGATGTCAGCACCTTGTCTAGCTTGTCCTGAAGATCCTCTATCTTTGCTTGTTGCTCTTCATTAGTCTAGATAAATAAAAAATACATATTAATTAAAGGTAACATTTTTTAATGGACAAGAACACCTTCAATTTAACACAAACCACTGTTACACTGGAAAAGATTTGGCAAACCTTCTGCATTTTAGTAAGTAGCTCCTCCATCTCAGCCTTGCCTTGTTCTTTGGCCTGTAATATATGTAAAATAGGAGAATATACTGCCTTTAGACTGTAAGTGACATTCTGTGTATTTGTCTCTGTATTAACTGTATTTGTCTCGAACCCCATCTTATGACAACAGATCTGACCTTCTGGATCTTCAGTTGGTATTCCGCTGCCTTTCTTTTCAGCTCCTCACTCGTCTGGCGTGACTCTTTTAATTCAGACTCGTATAAGTCACTGCGACGCCGAGCGGCTGAGAGGTTCTCCTCCAACTGACGGATGGACACTCGCATCTCCTCCAGCTGTGCATGATACTCCTGTGGCAAAAGACAATTCCAGCTCTAATGGTTTTAGCAGAAAAGAAACACAGAAGAAAAAAAAAGACAAATAACAAATGCTTTAAAAAAACAATGCTTAAACTGGCAGACGGTGGAATTTCTGTGGTTATCTAGAGAGACAAGAGGCTGTAGAGCATCAGGGCTTTTTTTTTGTTTAAAGGATAGGGCACAATGCTACAAAAAGAGAAAAGGAAAGAGAATTGGGAATCGAACCTGCCTGGCAATCGAACCCGGATCCTTACTATTGCAATATTGCTGAAAAAGGCTGTAGATGAAGAAAGACATAGAAGGATTTAATACTAAGCAACATCCGATTTAAGCATGGGAATTATTATTTTTTTCCTTCTCTTTGAAAATAAAAGTCATAAATTTGAGACCAAAAAAAACTATAAATCTTAATTGATGAGTATTCTCCATTTAGTGTACATTTTCTGTTTGCAAAAAAAGTTGTCTAAGTAGCCTACGTTTTTCTCCACTTTTCAGTATCTTCTATACCACTTATTCTCTACCTTTGGACTGTGGGATGAACCTGGAGTACCCAGAGAAATTCCACTAAGCGAGGGGGAGAACAAACAAACTCCACGCACAAAGACCCAATGTGGGAATCAAACCCTCGCCCCTTGACCCCATGGTTATTATGCCACTGTTTTAGTTAGGAAGCTCTGTAACCTCTTTGTACCTTGAAATTTAACAATTACCCTTCATGTCTGAACACTCTGTTTGGCCTGTTTTTGGGAGTGTCTGTGCCATATTTTTTTTCATTTGCCATATTTTGTTTTCATCTGATTCCACAGATTTTCTTAACAGCTTCATATCAAAGATTCCTGGAAAGTTCTTTGGTCCTCCTAACAGGAGGGGGGGGGGTTGAACTCATCTGATATCTAAGGTCAGAGACAGTTATTGTGTACGCTGAGTTAACACTGATCATTAAAAATAGAGCACTACCCTGTTAAATATATTTAGTGTGAGCTCTCGAAAATTAAATATTAGTCATATTTTAGACTAGGCACCGATGAGCCATTATTGGAATGAAGGTTGTACTGATAGCAGCCTTTAGCTAGTCTGTGTTGTTGGGTTGTGTGTTGGGGTAATTTTTCTCTTGACAATAACCCATAAGTTCTCTATGAGGTTCAGGTAAGGTGTTGGCTGGCCAATCATGCACAGTTATTGTAAAACAAACCAGTTAGTGGGACTTCTGTCAATGTGGGTCCTGCTTAAAAAAAGAAAATCAGCATCTCCATAAAGCTTGTCAGCAGATAGAAGGATGATGTGCTTTAAAATCTCCTGGTAGATGACGGTGTTGATTTTGGACTTGATAAAACACCGACGACCAACACCAGCAGATAACGTAGCATCCCAAATCATCACAGGCTGTGGAAACTTCATAAGGGACTTCAAGCAACTTGAATTCTGTGCCTTCCCATTCTTCCTCCAGACTGTGGGCCTTAATTTCCAACTGAAATGCAAAATGAACTTTCTTCTGAAAAGATAACTTTGAACCAATGAGCAATGCTTCCGTTACTTTTCTTCTTCACAGAGGTAAGCCATTTCGGATGTTGTCTCAGGTTCAGTACTGGCTTGTTACTGTACTACAAATGCATCAGTTGTAGCGTTTTTCCTGAAGACGTCTGTGTGTGGTGGCTCTTGATGCACTCCAGCCTTACTCCATGCCTACTTCTGCTTCTGTCAAGTTCCATGGATATGCTTTGGTACAGCACTGTGCAACCAGCTAGGCTTTTCAGCAATGACCTTCTGTACACTGCAAAACCCGAATGCTTAAAGTAATAAAAACATATTGAGTACTGTTAACTTAAATAATAACAATTAGTTCAAATTAAAAGGCCTTGATGAGTGTTTTTGGTATTTAGAGTTTGTAGAAATGACACTTTTCAAATTAGCTTAACAAGTTTTATATTTTAAGTAACTGTAAGTTACTTAATTAACAGTAACTGTCACCGTAAAAATTTCACCAACTTAAAATCTTTCAGCCTAGTGATTTTGTGTCTGACGTCATGCGGGCAATAGTGCACTGGCGGCTCAGTGGTAGGTGTTTCGCCTGCCATGCGAATGGCCTGGGTTTGATTCCCAACAACTGGATGAAGTGCCCGTCCCAAGCCCGGATAAAATGGGAGGGTTGCATGAGGAAGGGCATCTGGCGTAAAACCTGTGCCATTACCTGTACCTGTGTGATTAATTTAATATACTGGATTTTTAAAAAATGTATTTTAATTAGTTGAAAGCCATAATCACGAAAGAACCTTTCCCTGTTATTCACATTTTTTAAATGCACTGTACAAAAGTTAAAGCAGAGTGGCTTGCCATAGACAAGAGAAGACAGTTATTTTGGTTAATTGCTCCAAGCCTAAAAGGCCAAGGAGTGGGTGTACAGTGTTAGCATTAAACTCCAGTCCTCTTATCTTAAATGATTACCTGCACATACTGTACAGTACTGTGCAAAAGTCTTTGTACAATGTGTTTTTTATAGTACAAACTTTGTTGAACATGTTTGTTTTAGAGCTTAGTAATAGAGTCTGTTTAAAAAAATATTTCCAAACATTAAAATTGATCACAAAATTAAATTTGAAACAATATTTTTATGCCAGAAAGAAAGCAGCATATTATATGAGATTCGTTTTTCAGGCACAGTTCTACTGAGGACTTTGACTGTTTCACCTTCTACTTTTTACATGCAAAACCAGCAACATGTATATTTATTTTTATATATATATA
>QMIH01001746.1:39701-51392 GCA_003987875.1 Clarias batrachus | reverse complement strand
TAATAATAATAATAATAATAATAATAATAATAATAATAATAATAATAATAATAATAATAATAATAATATATTTTATTTATAAGCGCCTTTCAAACACTCAAGGACACTGTACAAAAGTTACATAAAGGCACGTAGAAACAAGACAAAACAAAAACAAACAAAATATACCAGGAACAAAACAAAAAAGAGAAACTGTGCAAGAGAGAGGTCAGGAAGGATTTAAGGTGGGTAAGCAAGATTAAACAGGTAAGATTTGAGTTTGGATTTAAAGAGAGACAGTGAATCAATGTTGCGGATTTCTAGCGGTAAAGAGTTCCAGAGCCGGGGAGCAGAGGAACAGAAAGCCCTCTGTCCCATGGTGGAGAGACGAGCAGAAGGCACAGAGAGATGGAGAGAAGAGGCAGATCTGAGAGAGCGAGAGGGAACATGAACATGAAGAAGATCAGATACGTAAGAGGGGGCAAGATTGTGGAGAGATTTGAAAGTAAGAAGAAGGATCTTGAAGTCTATACGGTGCTGTACCGGTGAAGCTGCTGCAAAACTGGAGTGATGTGGTGAAATGAAGGAGTTTTAGTGATGATGCGAGCTGCCGAGTTTTGAACCAGTTGAAGCTTATGAAAAGTTTTATGAGGAAGACCGAAAAGAAGAGAGTTGCAATAATCGATACGRGAGGTTACAAGATTGTGGACAAGTATAGCAGTGGCCTTCTGAGTGAGAGAAGGGCGTAATGTTACCGGGTAATGTTATTAATATGGGATTGAAAGGAAAGTGCACTGTCCAGGAGGACACCCAAACTCTTAACCAGAGTGGAAGGAGAGACATTAGAATTGTCAATAGAAAGGGAAAAGCTGTTTATTTTAGAGARRGTGGACTTAGTGCCAATTAAGAGAAATTCAGTTTTCTCACTGTTTAATTTAAGGAAAGGTGGGAGGGTAGCATTAGGTTTGCTACAGTAATAGAGTTGGGTGTCATCCGCATAACAGTGGCAGAGAATGTCATATTTTCTAAAGATGTTGCCTAGTGGAAGAAGGTAAGTGATAAAGAGAAGAGGACCTAGGACAGAACCCTGTGGAACTCCAGTGTTAACAGGAGAAGATTCAGAATGAAAAGAGTGTAATTTTATGAACTGTGTGCACCCTGATAGATAAGATTTAAACCAGTCAAGGGGGGTGTTAGAAATGCAGATAGAGATAAGTCGATTAAGAAGGATAGTAATGCGAGATAGTATCAAAGGCAGCACTTAGATCAAGAAGAATTAGAAGAGTGACTGAACCAGAATCAGCTGCCATAAGAAGGTCATTAGTAATTTTTAAAAGAGCAGTTTCAGTGCTATGGAAAGGGCGAAAACCAGACTGAAAATGTTTGTACAAGTTATTACGAGTTAAATGAGAGTGCAGTTGAGAAACAACAATTTTTTCAAATGATTTTAGACAGAAACGGTAGATTGGAGATTGGACGAAGATTATTGAAATTACACGGATCAGCACCGGACTTCTTCAGAATCGGAGTGATAATAGCAGTTTTAAGTGACATAGGGACAATACCAGTAGTAAGAGAGGAGTGAATGATAGCGGAAATAAGAGGTATCAGGGAGGGTAGACAATGCCTTAACTAGAACAGTGGGAAGAGGATCCAGAGAACAAGTAGAGGACTTAGATTTATGGATGAGATCTATAATATCTGAAATACTGGGAAGCTGAAAAGCAGAGAAAGGATAGAGAATAGGATAGAGTTCAGAAGTTGTATTTGGGCAAGCTGGTGAACCTRGATGTAGATGGATTTTATGTATTTTCTCATTGAAGAAGGACATCAGAGAGTTGCAAAAGGCAGAAGAGTATAGATGAAAAGGTAAAGAACATTGGGGACTAAACACAGAGTTGAAAACCGACAATAACATTTTGGAGTTGCCTTCATTAGTACAAATCAGGCCAGAATAATACCTGGATTTATTATCTGCAATGCAACGTTTATAAAGCAGAGTGTGATTTGYATACAGTTCTTTGTGGATATTAAGACCCGTTTTTCTATAAAGCCGCTCAAGATGACGACCTTTGGCTTTCATTAGTCGGAGCTCTGTAGTGAACCAGGGTGCAGACTGAGTAACAGTGACAGTCCTTGTTTTCAGAGGAGCAAGAGAGTTAAGAATAGACATAAGGCCATCATTATAGCAATAAACCAGATCATCCGGATCAGATAGACAGTTGAAGTTCATGACGTTATCAATACTACTGGTAAGAGAGTCAGAACTGATGTCCTTAATACTAAGGAAAGATATGATGTGAGGTTGCTTAATTACAGAGAGAGAGAGTTGAAAATTGAAGGAGATAAGAAAGTGATCAGTTATTGGGAGATCAACAGCAGTACAAACGGAAGGAGTGAGACCAGAACAACAGATTAAGTCCAGAATATGACCCTTGGAGTGCTTTTGGGTGCTTCTCTTTAACAGTAATAAAAGAGTTTTTCTTTTTTTGTTGTTTTCATTGTACTGAAGACATTTAAATTATGCTAGAACAAATAGGGAATTATCTCGTCAACAAGGGTCTGTTGAATAACACAGAATATGTTTTATGTTTTCTCTCCGTATTCTGTCAGTCAGCTATCAATCTTGAAAGAGTTCCCAAAAATGTTAGTTGCTTTACCTTCACTCTCCGGCCCAACTCACCCCAAACTAACTCAATTGCATTTAGATTGTGATTGTGGAGCCCAGGTCATCTGATGCAGCACTCTATCAATTTCCTTCTTTGACAAATAGCTCATACATAACCTAGACTTGTGTCATTTCCCTATGGTGGCCATGCTGGTTAAGTGTGCCCTCAATTATAGTCACAAATAGTGCCACCAGCAAAGCACCCCCACACCATCACACCTCCTCCTCCATGCTTCACAGTGTGAAACACACATTCAGGAACCGTCTGTTCATCATATCTTCTTCTAACAAAGACCATCTTAGACTCGTCAGACCAAAGGACAGTTTTCCAATGATTTAATAGCATCATTGTGTTTCTTACATCCTTGTGTCTCTTCTGCATTTGTTGTTCTTCTGAAGTAATGTTTTTTTGTTGTTGTTGTTGTTTTTTTGCTGATCTTGCTAATAAACTCATTCACTGCAACAGAGGTAGCTCTAGGTCTTCCTTTCCTGGGACAATCCCTAGGAGAGCCAGATCATAGCATTTAATGGATTTGTTGACTGCATGTGGGAATACATTCAAAGTTCTTAAGATTTTTCAGACTGACTGACCATGATATCTTATAGTAATTTACCTATGTATATTGTGTTTGTACAGTAGTCGTACTGTAATAGCACTAACAGGGCTACTTACTCAGTACCCACCATTCCTCTGCACAAGACAACTTATAGTCTAAAACATCTTAAAAAGGCAACAAATGTCACAAATTACCTCCTTGACAAGACAGACTTGTGAACTGCAAACCATTCCAGACGAGATGAGAGAATGCTAGGGGTGTGCCAAGCTTAATGTTAGGGTCAGGGGTAGCTCAGTGGTTAAGGCATTGGACTACGGTTCGGAAGGTCCCAGGTTCAAGTCCCACTACCACCAAGTTGTCCCTGTTGGGCCCTTGAGCAAGGCCCTTAATCCCAACTGCTCAGATGTATAATGAGATAAAAATGTAAGTCGCTCTGGATAAGGGCGTCTACCAAATGCCTAGATGAATGTAGACATTTTGGACAATTTTCTAAAAATTATCTAAAAAAATAATCTGCATTTTTGGTTTATTACATAATTCCATGTGTTCTTTCCTGTTTTGATGTTTTAAGCACAGTAATAATGTACAATGTTGAAAATAATGGAAATAAAGAAGAAAAAAAAACACTTAAGGAAAAGGTGTGTTAAAACGTTTTACTTGTAGTGTATACAGTATTTCTGCCTATCGAGCCATCCACCTGTCACTCTGCCATCAGTGATCTCTGACAAGTGACTGAGGTTGCTGTATTAGTGGTCACACTGGTGTGAAAACGTCTATCAAATTTTAGATTTGAGGAAACAGTAAATCAACATTACAATATAGCAAATTTTAAAAGATTACTACAAGAAGCTTAATAATGCTAATGAAACCATAATGACAGCTCCAGCCCTATTTGTATGTGTGGTAGGTATACCTGCCACTGCATGTACTCCAAAATAGCAACTGTAACACAACCATATGATAGGATATGATGATATTGTATATTTATTGTGTTAACACAATTATGCTATCTAAGATAAAATGGTCACTACACAAGCACCTGTAATCACCAACAAGGTTTCAAATATTGACCAGGATTAGTCTTGTCTTTCAGCTGGATGGCTGATAACCTCAAATCTCTTTTTCATGTTTCACTTAGTCAGCATTGTAAATTTTCTAAAAGTATCATGAGAGCTGATTGGCCAAGCTCTCTCAGAGGAGAAGGATGGAAGGCAATCTAGTGCTCTCCTACCAATGGCTCTAAGCTAATCGCAGGATTGACGCAGGTGGAAGGAGCAGATAGCACTGTCCCCCGAGTGTCTTCCAATGCTTCCAATGGTGTATGAGCAAGCATTTTAAAAAATGTGGTTGGATGACGTGACTCAGACTCGCTGACTGGCAGTTGTAGCCTTGATGGGGGAGTGCCCTAATGAGGGGTGGGAAATGGCTACTATAAAAATTAGGGAGAAAATCTGGACAAATCCCAAAAAAATAATACTAAAAAAAGGTATCTATGTCACTCAGCAAAACTGTAGACAGATTGCCTGTCAAAATGGTGACTAATATGATGATGAATCAGGTATGACATTACATTACATATAGTACCATGTGTCATACTAGTAATTTCCAACAATAAAATCATTATTTTATTGAATTTTTTGAAAATACAGCTATATAAGAGGCAAATAATACTGTAAATAAAACATGTAATGTTATAAAAAAATAAATAAAAAAAAACAATTAAGCAACAGAATAAAATATATGGATATAAAACTGTGAGTGGATGAGAAAAAGCTTCATTAACTCTCTGTTATCTTATGTCTTTATAAATACAGGAGGTATATGGTTAATCTATCTGAAACTCTGAGTGCAACTAATTGAAGCCCTTTTGCCAGCATGCAATGCCTGCCTCCTCACTACATCTGCACACTCTTTATTCCTGGCTACCATTTTTAGTTGTCATGGAAACCACAGTGCAATAGCACATAGAGTTGAAAAAACAAAACTGTGCCTTAGAGCAGTTTGGTTTGTTTCTATTCGCTCTCCCCTATTCTGCATAAGGAATAATAATGCATTTATAAAAATTAAATACTCAATACTGTATGCCCTTTATGCTGCTGCTTCCTAGAGTGAAATGTAAGAAATAAATCAGTGGAAGATTTCAGCACCACATGAACACAAAAAGCATTTTGCTTGAAATCTATGGCTTGGTATCATTACATGAGCATTACTGAAGGGCTCTTCAGGACACTGCATGCCATGTGTTGCTCCTATTGCGCATTTAATTAACACATGCACTACAGGAAGCTGACAACAATGGCACATACAGTGTAAACTAACAATGCAACACAGAGCAAAGGTATGTGTCCAAAGGTTGGAGTGTCTATAGCTTTGATCAATCCACATAAAATTAACTAACAAATGAACTGTAAGAAGCTACAATAATACCATGCAGCCATTACAGCAGAAGGAAGATTAATCTTATATTAGGAAATAAAAATTAAGAAATAATCAGTTTGAATACATTCCAGATATATTCATTTGCTAAGGTGTCATTTTTGTAGTGCTATTTCCTCAATCCTATCGAAGTCAAATGAATACCTGGTTCCAAAATATGATCGTCATTTTTGCGGTATCAGAGCTTGTATAACACTTGCACACACACGTGGACAAAATTGTTGGTACCCTTCAGTCAATGAAAGAAAAACTCACAATGGTCACAGAAATAACTTTAATCTGACAAAAACAAAATCATTTTAAAAAATTCTATGAATGTTAACCAGTGAAAGTCAGACATTGCTTTTCAACCATGCTTCAACAGAATTATTTAAAAAAAATAATAAACTCATGGAACAGGCCTGGACAAAAATGATGGTACCCCTAGAAAATACTGAAAATAATGTGACCAAAGGGACATGTTAATTCAAGGTGTGTCCACTGATTAGCATCACAGGTGTCTACAATCTTGTAATCAGTCAGTGGGCCTATATATAGGGCTCCAGGTAGTCACTGTGTTGTTTGGGGACATGGTATGTACCACACTCAACATGGACCAGAGGAAGCGAAGGAAAGAGTTGTCTCAGGAGATTCGAAAGAAAATTATAGACAAGCATGTTAAAGGTAAAGGATATAAGACCATTTCCAAGCTGCTAGATGTTCCTGTGACTACAGTTGCACATATTATTCAGAAATTTAAGATCCATGGGACTGTAGCCAACCACCCTGGACGTGGCCGCAGGAGGAAAATTCATGACAAATCAAAGAGACGGATAATCCGAATGGTAACAAAAGAGCCCAGAAAGGCTTCTAAAGAGATCCAAGGTGAACTTCATGCTCAAGGAACATCAGTGTCAGATCGCACCATCCGTCGTTGTTTGAGCCAAAGTGGACTACATGGGAGACGACCAAGGAGGACACCATTGTTGAAAACAAATCATAAAAAAGACAGATTGGAATATACATGTTGACAAGCCACAAAGCTTCTGGGAGAATGTCCTATGGACAGATGAGACAAAAATGGAACTTTTTGCCAAGGCACATCAGCTCTATGTTCACAGACGGAAAAATGAAGCATATGAAGAAAAGAACACTGTCCCTACTGTGAAACATGGAGGAGGCTCTGTTATGTTCTGGGGCTGCTTTGCTGCATCTGGCACAGGGTGTCTTGAATCTGTGCAGGGTACAATGAAATCTCAAGACTATCAAGGGATTCTAGAGAGAAATGTGCTGGCCAGTGTCAGAAAGCTGGGTCTCAGTCGCAGGTCATGGGTCTCGCAACAGGACAATGACCCAAAACACACAGCTAAAAACACCCAAGAATGGCTAAGAGGAAAACATTGGACTATTCTAAAGTGGCCTTCTATGAGCCCTGACCTCAATCCTATTGAGCATCTTTGGAAGGAGCTGAAACATGCTGTCTGGAAAAGGCACCCTTCAAACCGGAAACAACTGGAGCAGCTTGCTCATGAGGAGTGAGGAGGCCAAAATACCTGCAGAGAGGTGCAGAAGTCTCATTGACAGTTACAGGAATCGTTTGATTGCAGTGATCGCCTCAAAAGGTTGTGCCACAAACTATTAAGTTAGGGGTACCATCATTTTTGTCCAGGCCTGTTCCATGAGTTCTTTTTTTAAAATAATTCCGTTGAAGCATGGTTGAAAAGCAATGTCTGACTTTCATTGGTTAACATTCATAGAATTCTTATTCATTATTACTTTTGTCAGAATAAAGTTATTTCTGTGACCATTGTGAGTTTTTCTTTCATTGACCGAAGGGTACAAACAATTTTGTCCACGTGTGTATGCTCAGATAGATAGCTGGAGCAGAGCTAAATGATCGATGTGGTAAGTCCAGATAACGTTTTGGAGAAAAACTGGCATTCATCATCTTCACCTATAACATGCCATAACACACTCATCGGTAGCTCCAGATAAGGCCATATTTTTAGATATAAGAACACTGGTGAAACAACAGTGAAAATGTATGTGAACTGTATGAGAATTACATGATGTCTTTTGTACCTGCTCTTTAATCTCCTGCAGTTTATTGCTCTGTTCACGGATGTTGTGGAGCAGCTGCAGCGCTTTATCATCCTCCTGAGAGACCTCCATACGAGCCTGTTCCAAACTGCGCTTTAAACTCTACACACAAAACATTGAAAATGTTCATGATTTAGGTACAATACCATATGATTTGTAAATGATGAACTTTGCAGAATCTGTGTAAATATAAACCCACGCTACACTCTGTGATATAAGTGGCCAGGTCCTGCTCCAGGATGCTTCGCTGGGTCTCCGAGGCTTTCAGCTCCACATCCTTCTGCTGGAGGACTGACTCCAAGTCAGACATTGTCCTCTGCACTTTAGAAATCTCCTGCTCCATTCTCACAAGCAAGAATACAAAAAATAAATCAATAAAAAGCACCAGAACTTTTGATTCTGTCTAATTCCAAATGAAATTATAATCAACTTTATTATAAGTCATTTTTCGAGTAATCAACTGGAAAACCTGCATTTGGTCTTTTTAAAAATATATTTAAGTAAATGATAAACAAATTGAGAATAGATTTCTTATCAAAATCTGTCAACAAATATTCAAGCAATGCTCCAAGAAATATAATAGCTACCTTTCAATATATTCCTTGGTGCAGATAGGGAGCCAATAAGGTTTTAATCTCTTGTGGCGCTGTTGGTCTAAAAGGTCTGCTGTTCTTGCCCTTAAAATAGAGATATGATATGAAAACATACAGTATATATATATAATATATATTGGTGCATCTCAAACCGGGCGTCTTGAATTGTATAGGCTGGAGCAGCATAGATCAAATAAGTCGCTAATGGAAGTACTCTGCCAGTGAAGCTTACACAAGAGACTGAAGGTACGACGCAGTGTAGAGTTCCTGATAGAAGCAGTCTCTGGCAGGTTTACTTAACAGCGTCAACCTCCACAGCCCAGCTTCATCCCTTCTCTGCATATTTGGCTTTCTTTCTTTCTTTAGTGTACATCCTTTTCTCACTGAGCACTCTATATAACACAATGTTCGGTCGCTATGACGTTTCCTGGAAATGACATCTGCTTCCACATGTAAAGCCTCATGTCATGTACAGCCCTGCAGCTGCCTTTGATTAGCTTCTCCCCTGCTATGACAAACTCAATTGCCTACCTTGCTAATTGGAGGCACTTGCACTGTTCTCTGTTTCTGAAAATAGTACAGATTATTACCTCCAGCACCTAGTTATGCCACCAGCATTATTGAAATTTACTCAGCACTTTGAGACAACAACTGTGACATGCTACTTCAACTTGTTTCCAGCTGAAGACATCAGATGGACTTTGTAGGACAGCATAGACAGACTAGATCAGACAGTTCCAGAAAGAATTAACCTATCACAACTTGGTAAAGAAGTTCTTCCAATCTCCAGCCTTGACATTAGACATAGCACATAATCTTAGGGTCTTAGGAAAGCACAGGTTTTTCAAGATACATGTTAGAGCTAAGAATATACAGTACAGACCAAAAGTTTGGACACACCTTCTCATTCAAAGAGTTTTCTTTATTGTGTTCTTTCTTGTGTTCTTTAGCCCAAACGCGTCTCTTCTGCTTGTTGTCTGTCCTTAGCAGTGGTTTCCTAGCAGATCTTCTAGCATGAAGGCCTGATTCACACAGTCTCCTCTTAACAGTTGTTCTAGAGATGTGTCTGCTGCTAGAACTCTGTGTGGCATTGACCTGCTCTCTGATCTGAGCTGCTGTTAACCGCCGATTTCTGAGGCTGGTGACTCGGATGAACTTCTCCTCCGCAGCAGAGGTGACTCTCGGTCTTCCTTTCCTGGGGCGGTCCGCATGTGAGCCAGTTTCTTTGTAGCGCTTGATGGTTTTTGTGACTGCACTTGAGGACACTTTCAAAGTTTTCCCAATTTTTCGGACTGTCTGACCTTCATTTCTTAAAGTAATGATGGCCGCTCGTTTTTCTTTACTTAGCTGCTTTTTTCTTGCCATAATACAAATTCAACCTCTTTGAATGAGAAGGTGTGTCCAAACTTTTGGTCTTAGTCAGTCAGAGGTTAGTATGTTTGATGCCATAATACTATATACTTTGGCCCCATCCCAATGCAACATGATGACTTAGCTTCTAGCAGGTTATGGTCAATGAACTCCTGGGTGTCCAGGTAGTGCTCCAAAAACAATGTGGACTTTATGATTCACTCACTCATGGTCTATACCGATTGATCCTGTATTCAGGGTCGTGGGGGGACTAAAGCCTATCCCATGAGGGTCAGGGCATGAGGCAGGGTACACCCTGAACAGGATACCAATCCATCGCAGGGCACACAGACATACACTCACTATGGGCAATTTGGGAATGCCATTTAGTTTAATTTGCAGGTCTTTTGGACTGTGGGAGGAAACCGGAGTACCTGGAGAAAACCCACCAAGCATGGGGAAAATATGCAAACTCCATGTGCACAGAGATCGGAATCAAATCCTGACCCTGGATGTGCAAGGCGACAATGCTAACTACTACACTACCGTGCCGCCCTTTATAATTCAATTAAACTCAATTTAATTCAGTTTTATTTATAAAGTGCTTTTAACTCATTGTCGCAAAGCCGTTTTACAGAATAAAAACATCTAAACTAATGTTGTGAAGTTTGAGAAAATATATATAAATATATATAAATTATAAAGCTTTATGGTCTTTTATGGTGTCTGGGACCAGGATGTTGTCAGCAGGGTATGTCCTCAGTGAATCAGTCTCCCTATGGATGCTTGTTCAGATTGGAATCTGGGAAGTTTTAGGACTTTTTGCCTGCTGGGCCTCATGCATGAGCATCTGTGGTGCACGAGGTGTTCTGATGCCTTTCTATCGTGGCCAGTCTTGACTTTTTTCGTTCTGCTGCATTAGCTTTTGCGTGGGATCGGCTCAGACAGGCTGGCCTTTGCAACCAAATTCTTTCCTTATATCTTTACACAAACGTCCTCCTTTTTGTAAAGCTGCTCTGCGACAATGTCAATTGTTAAAAGCGCTATACAAATAAAATTGAATTGAATTTAATTAAATCGTGACTCTTTTGGCTCACCACTCTCTGGAGTGGGAAATGAGGAAAATAACCTGTTCAAAAAAAAAAAAAAAATATATATATATATATATATATATATATAAAAGTCAAAATTATGGATAAGACAAACCTAACAAACAGATTGCCCAATGAATGAACATCCTGATATTAGCCATGTTAACATTGAAATTATTGTTTACATAATTCCAAGTATATTGGCCCTAATGGCTTTTCATAAATTTCTGCTGCGTGT
Organism: Clarias batrachus; assembly: GCA_003987875.1. Classification (NCBI taxonomy): domain Eukaryota; kingdom Metazoa; phylum Chordata; class Actinopteri; order Siluriformes; family Clariidae; genus Clarias; species Clarias batrachus. The sequence goes on along the minus strand of QMIH01001746.1, from coordinate 40,401 downwards.
GGTGTCTGGCTCGCTGTTGTCTATCGACCGTATCCATGGTCACGATGTGTCAGGAGCATTTTTTTTTGTCTCAGTCACGACTCCAATAAAGGAACCTTAGTGATGGTTGTACAGTAGCAAAGATTTAGGTATAGGAGAGAAGACATTTTTTAAAGCAATTTTCAGTGCTTGTAGAGAAGGGGACACGAAAGCACTCAGGGATTATTGAAAGCTGCAAGCTCCTCACGACTTCTAATAACATGTACTGGTATGAAAATGACAGCCTGCCAGCTTCTGCAAGGCTACATCCAACATATTTGTATACACCTTACACCAGTGTAACCAGTGTGACATGAATGCACAAAGTTTATGATTTGGGTTTCAGATCTGCTGCAACATCTCTCTTTACCTGTAGCTATATTAAGAGACAAGCAAGTTGAAGGTTGGACAATGTGCTGTTTCCATAGAAATGAGTTTCATCCAACATCTTGGCTCTTCGTACTGCTCTTTTTATGATGCTTCTACACCCACATAGTACATTTCCATCTCGGCATACGCCATGGGCATCCAGCCATTACATCACACATATCCAGTACTATTTGTATGGTTGAGCTCTTTGCTTAATATGCTTAAATATTAAATGAACAATATTGACATTTAAAAAGTACAAACACGGACAATATTCTGTTTTCTTCTACTATGCCAGAGTAGTGTAATATAT
>QMIH01001746.1:19846-39579 GCA_003987875.1 Clarias batrachus | reverse complement strand
TATATATATACTGATGTAGAAGTTACTTGTTTCAGAGTGAAGTGTCGTGACTACCAACACTTTCCAATACAGGAAGCACTGACTGATCAATCCCTGGGTAAGGTAAAACTACAACAACTATTACACACAAAATGCATGATTTCATTGGATTTGATATGGATAAAGCCAGTGGAAAAGCTATAACTGCTAATGCAATTTTACTTACATTATCATACATTTTTCATACCAATCAGCAGTGTGAATTCTTACTGCTTACAGAGTAGGAATGCTTAATTGTTCAGAGGTTACAACACACTACTAGCTGATTTCAGTATACACATATTTTGAAGTCACCACAACCAAGAAAGAAAAATCTCCCCCTCCCTCCCTCCCTCCCTCCCTCCCTATCTATCTATCTATCTATCTATCTATCTATCTATCTATCTATCTATCTATCTATGCAGATATCAACACATGCACAATACATTTGGATAAGAAAATACCACAATCTTCGTGCTGTTAAGTAATAGTTAACACAAATGATCTGTATTTTCCATCTAGTACTCACTTTCAAGGATTAGTGACAGAGGTTCCACTTCAAAGAGGGCAGCTCCTGAGGAAAAATGCCCAGTGGTGTGGCTTCTTGGATGCCCATAGGCAGTGAGAGGGGTCAATATGTCTGGATACATTCAGGGAAGTCATCTTCACAGCAGAATGCAGGGTTGTTGAGTAAGATTAAGATATGGGCTATGATAGTGTCGGGGAGAGAGAAACCGCATCCTAGTAGAGCAGCAAATCACACTTGCAGGCAGCACAGAAATATGCACTCGCACATTGAGCTTGGCAAAGAGCTCCCTCTCTGCCTCATTCTTTCTCCCACAGTGCACTCTCTCTCTCTCTCTCCCTCTCTCTCACACACACACACACACACACACACACACACACACACACACACACACACACATATACTGCAGTAGGTGTACATAGCAACTGAGTCACTGCCTAAAGTAAATGCTTTCTGTTTTTTTTTTATAGGTAAGATTCTTCTCTGACACTCTGACAATTCTCATTGTATTATCAAATGCTTATAGAATGGACACTGAAGTTTTAATTAAATTGGTGTGCCTGTCAGTGACTGTCACTTTCCGAAGTGATAAATGACTTATGTAATAGGTTAACAAATTACCTTATTATTTATATATAAATAATATACATTTATATAAATTAATTTAATTATATAAATTTGCCCTTGCACCATCTTTACACTGCGTGTTCCTTATGTAAAAAATACTGTAATTACCTTATAATAATTAATTGAATTTATAGTTATTCATGAAACTATCAAATGTCTTATAGCTATTACACTATTACGGAGATATTTCACGAGTGAGTTGGAAATTGATCTTCATAATCATAAGCTTCTTTGCAACAATTGTTAAGAGCACTATACAAATAAAATCGAATTGAATAATCAATCAGCATTAGACAAAACTGGGTCCATTTTTATTTTCTATTAAAATAACAATACCTGTAATAGTCATGCCTCATGCCGCTGCTACAGTATGCCACTATATTTCTAGTTAGGTTACCAGGCAACAAGGTGTAGTGTGCTGAGCACATGTCTTATGAACGATAGCACATCAATGTATTTGCAAATCTGATGAAATGTACTCAGAACTGGTTTAAAAACATTGCAGTATAAAGGAAAAATTTATTATTTGTAGCGGTGGGGGGATTGTTCAGCATGGGTATGCATAGAGGGGACGTTTTTGGAGACAAGCTAGAGGCACACAAGTGTGTGTGTGTGTGTGTGTGTGTGTGTGTGTGTGTGTGTGTGTGTGTGTGTGTGTGWGTGTGTGCGTGCGTGCGTGCGTGCGTGCATATGAGTTACAGTACACATGTTATAAGCTGCCTGACCAAAAAAAGACACCACCTTGATTTAACCAAGCAAATAGTTAAGAGCTTTCCACTTTGTAATTACTGCAGTGATTAATATGGTTCAGCTAGCAACTGTAAAACACATTATTAAAACCTGGAAGGATAGTGGTAAACCATCATCAAAGAAGAAATGTGATCTGAAAAAAATCTCTCTCTCTCTCTCTCTCTCTTTGTCGGGCAACACATGGCACTCCTGAGATATCAGTGGCTTTGACCCCTTAAACACGGTAAAAAATCAACAGTAAAAACATTAGCTATGTTTAATAGGGAAACTAAGAAAATTTTCATATGCACACAATGTGAGGAGAACATACAGGTTTGGAACTAAACAGTTATGTGACCATAAGAAAACCCCCTGTTAGTGAAACTAATCAGAAAAAAGGTTTCGGTTTGCTAGGTATAAAAAGGATATCCTGAATGTACTGAATGACCAGGTATTATATGTGTAAGAAAAATGTGACTAGATAATGAGATTGTCCCTGATGAGCAAGCCAAGGGTGACGGCGACGGTGGCAAGGGAAAACTCCCTGAGATGGCAATAGGAAGAAACCTTGAGAGGAACCAGACTCAACAGGGAACCCATCCTCATCTGGGTGATAACAGATAACAGAAATTGTATAACATCATGTGTGTTATGCAGATGAAAGTTCAATATAACAGAAGTTATTTAAATTAACACAAAGTCCAGTTCAGCTCAGGGATGAGTCAGCAGGTGCAGAGGGCAGATGGGGGTCTGGATCACTGGGAGCTCAGGAGCAGCATGTGTAGTTCCAAACCATCATGAAGAAGAATCCAGTTGGAGCAGGTCCTTCTCTGGATGCCACAGGATCCTCGCAGGGTCGGCCTCGGTCTACTGGAGCTGGCAAAATCTCCAGATGCCTCGGGATGGGTGGAAAAATAAAGAGCAGGTGAAAAGAATTAGCGTGGTTGCCATTCAGGATAGATGTACTGGAGTATGAGGTAAAGAAATTAATTATGTGTATGCCAGATTAAAGAGATGCGTCTACTTTTAAATTGGGAAACTGTGTCTGAGCCCCGAACTCTATAAGGAAGGCTATAACAAAGTCTTGGAGCTAAATATGAAAAAGCCCTACCTCCTTTTGTAGATTTTGATATTCTGGGAACTACCAGTAGTCCAGAGTTTTCTGATCTTAAGGAGCGTGGTGGATTGTAGCGTATCAGAAGACTGGTTAGGTATGTGGGAGCTAGACCGTTTAGAGCCTTGTACGCAAGTAATGCTATTTTGTAATTAATTCTAAACTGAACAGGTAGCCAGTGCAGGGATGATAATATTGGGGTTATATGATCATATTTTCTGGATCTAGTGAGAACCCTGGCGGCTGCATTTTGGACTAACTGTAGCTTGTTAATTGAGGATGCAGGACAGCCACCCAGTAGTGCATTACAGTAGTCCAGTCTGGAGGTCATGAATGCATGAACCAGCTTTTCTGCATCAGATACAGATAAAATGTTCCTAAGCTTGGCAATATTTCTGAGGTGGAAAAAGGCTGTTTTTGTGATGTTGGAGATATGATTTCCAAAGGATAAATTACTGTCTAATATCACACCCAGGTCTTTCACTGTCGAGCTGGTGGTAACAGTACATCCTTCTAAACGCAGGCTGAATTGTGAGAGCTGGTGTGTACTGGTTTTTGGACCAATAAGTAATATCTCTGTCTTATCTGAATTTAGTAAAAGAAAATTATCGGTCATCCAATCTTTTATATCTTGAATACACTCAGTTAGTCTAGACAATTTGGGTATTTCATCTGGTTTTGTGGAGATGTATAACTGAGTATCATCAGCATAACAATGGAAACTAATCCCATGTCTTCTGATGATGTTACCCAAGGGAAGCCTGTATATTGAGAACAGCAGAGGTCCTAAAACTGACCCTTGTGGCACCCCATATTTCACTGGCATTACACCAGACTGTTCTCCATTCAGATCTACAAAATGGAATCGATCAGACAGGTAGGATCTAAACCATTTTAACGCCTGTCCCTGAATACCAATGTGATTTTGTAAGCGATCTATCAGAATATCATGATCTATAGTGTCGAATGCAGCACTAAGATCAAGTAAGACAAGAATTGAGATGTAGCCTTGGTCCGAAGCTAAAAACAAGTCATTTGCAATTTTAACTAGTGCAGTTTCTGTACTATGATGGGGCCGGAAACCTGACTGAAATTCCTCGAGGATATCGTTTTCCTGCAAGAATGTGCATATTTGGTCTCATACTATCTTTTCTAATATCTTTGATATAAACGGAAGGTTTGAAATTGGTCTGTAATTTATTATATCATTTGGGTCTAAATTAGATTTTTTTAGAAGAGGCTTAATAACTGCCAACTTGAAAGGTTTAGGGACATGACCTAGATATAATGAAGAGTTGATAATGTTTAGAACTGGCGCTCCAGTTATATTGATCACTTCTTTTAAAAGTCTAGTTGGGATTGGATCCAGCAAGCATGTTGTTGATTTAGCTGAGGTGATGAGTTTATACAGCTCTTCCTGTCCTACACCTGTAAAGCACTGAAAATCTAATTGTGAAGCTTTAGACTGGACTGGATCATGAGATGTTGTTAGAGGTTGAATTTCCATTATTTTCTTCCTGATACTATCAATCTTTTCATTGAAGAAGTTCATGAAGTCTTCACTTCTAAGCTGTGATGGGATACTACCTGCAGGCATCTTAGGGTTTGTTAGGTTAGCCACTGTACTAAATAGGAACCTGGGATTGTTTTGGTTTCTTGCTATGAGTTGGCTCAGATGCTCGGCCCTAGCCGCTTTTAAAGCCCGTCTATAGCTGCACATACTACCTTTATACGCCATTCTAAAAACTTCTAATTTAGTTTTTCTCCATTTTCGTTCGAGGTTACGAGTTGCTCTCTTTAGGGCGCGAGTGTGACTATTGTACCATGGTGCAAGTGTTTTATCTCTGACTTTTTAATCTGATGGGAGCAACAGTGTCTAATGTACTGGTAAAAATAGTGCCCATGCTGCTAGTCACCTCATCTAGATCATCTGCACTTAGGGGTCTGATAAGAAATTGCGACAGATCCGGCAGATTACTTGTGAATTTGTCTTTAGTAGTCGGATTAATATTTCTACTGAATTGATAACGTGGGGAGGCACAGCTACGCTGTTCTACAGGTAGAGTATATACTAAGAGATGATGATCAGTGATATCATCACTTTGAGGTAGAATGTCTATATTAGAGACATCTATACCATGGGATATAATTAAATCTAGCGTATGATTAAAGCGGTGAGKTGGTYWATTTATATTTTGTTTAACCCCAAAGGAATTTAGCAAATCTATAAATGCGAGTGCTGAAGCGTTGTTAGCATYGTCTACATGAATGTTAAAGTCTCCTACTATCAGCAAAAATGAATTTAAAATAAAGTTTAAATGAGTGCACTCTAAAAAATGCTGGGTTGTTTTTACTATCCAAATGCTGGGTTGCTTCTGTTGGGTAATTGTTCTGGGTTATTTACAGGGAATTGGGCTGGAGTTGGGTTAGCTAGTGACAGCTAACATCACAGACAAGCCCGCCCCTCCCCTGAAGTTCACCGGTGTATTCAGTGGCTGTCAGCTCCGTGTCTTTTTTTTTGGTCTTCCTCCTCACTTCTAAGAGGAAATGTAAATGTTAAATATAAGGTCTGTATATACACTTTCACTCACCTATGACTGAATATGTTCACTGTATGTAACATTTATTACTGTTACTGTGTTAACGTTACACTCAAACTTTCAGCCTGGTCTGTGCTATAGCATGCTAGTTTATCTGACAATGGCTGCTAGCTAGCCAAACCAAAGAACCCCACCTGTGTATGAAAGAAACTGCAAAAATGTCTGAACCTTTTAGCTTTCTTTGTAGAATGCTTGCAGAGTGTATGAAGATGGTAAAGTGATGAATGAAAGTTAAACTGTTAACTGTAGTGCCAGCATGACGCTAGCATTTAGCTAGGTTGCTAGTGTTAGCAAACACATATAAAAAGCTGAGGTGTTACAAAACACTGATGTTCTTACAAATATGCATACTAGCAAACCCTCTCAATTTTTCCATAAATGTTTACTTTCTTTAATTTCTTTCTTTCTAAGGTTGGAACCAACACCGTGGAATATCTCCAGCAGGCTGAAGTGTCAAGGCCGTACCCCTACATCCTGATGTTGGGAGATAATGACCAGCACTGCTCTCAGACATTAGTGCTTCTGAGTATTAGTATCGTAATGATGTCGCTGTTGAAATATTTTCTATGATTTGTACAAGTAATTTGGTGTTTTTATTGCATACATGTATGGTTTGCAAAACTTAGATTTTTTTGTTGTTGTAATAGACCAGTATATCAAAGTAATTTAACTGTTTAAACTGTTTTACAAATAGATATGTAAAACATAAAATTAATTACCACAACCTATTTGTGAGGTAGAATTAACCCAGCATTATAGTTAAATATGACCTAGCATTTGGATTGAATATTTTACCCATCTTGCTGGGTTAACCCAGCATGTAGTTGGTCCAATATTTATCCAGCAACATTTTTTAGGGTGTGTGCTTTGGTAATTACACAGACTTAAAGTATATTTACTTAAAGTATATTTTTTATTATATATTTTTGGAAAGTGTACTATAATACAATTATTTTGAAGTATGTTAAAATGCAAGTTTAATTCCAATTGGTAAAAGCAGGATTTTAGTATATTTTTTTATATATTAACTGAAAGTACAACTTTTTCATAGCTGTGATATTTTAGTATATTTGCAATGTACTATCGAAGATTTGAATATATTTGAATATATTTGAAAATATTTGTAAACAATGCTAAATTGCATTGTGTGTGTGTGTGTGTGCGCGCGCGCGCCGATAATTTTGGATAATTTGGAAAAAGGATAATTAGCAAAATTGTGCATAATACTGTTGCCTTTCCTAACGGTTTTATGCACAACAGTTTTATGCACAGTGTCATAATCATTATTTACCTTTTTTTTTTTCAAGTTTTTCTTAAATCAGCAGCTCTTCAAGCATGGCAGTCATTCCATCATTCCATTCCAGTGTCTGTAGAATTCTAGCACAAACACATTTAATTCTGCTTTATTAGTTACTGATTATCTAAATCAAATCTTATTTAAAACTTATTTAATGAGGAAACATATACAAACAATAACAAAAAAAATTGGAGGTAGGAAAAAAAGGGTTACATTTTAATTTTGCTGGTACAAGGATACAGTGAGCATCAACTTCCTTCCATCCTTAAAAATCCCAAATAGAATATGGTCAAGCAGCAGGCACTAACAGGGATGACTGTTAGGTTGACAACAAGTGGCTTCAAACACAGTGGCAAACTGAAGCTAATGTAAAGTGCATGGTAAGTACTTTATAAGGGAAATTACTTTTAAAGGGAAATTGTATTAAAAGTTTAGTACCATGTTGTTTAAAAATGACTATTGGCTAGTTTCCTTTGCATTATTCAACATGCATATTTTTTCTTATGGTGATGTCATTTTCTCCTATATTCTAACAAAACTGTTAATTTTACTAAACACACACATGCTCATTTTGCAAAATTTTATACTAAGCTTTCCCTTAGTATAAAACTCTCCGTGAGAAAAAATAAAGTCGAAAACTGCAGTTACATTTGTTAGGGAACTTCTTAGTCTTAGGTACTGTAGTTCTTGTCCACTAGAGGGTAGTGTTATTTTTTTAATTCAGTACAGAGTGAAATTAGGTGCCTCTTGTTTTCATTTGCTTTTTTAATTATTATTTTTATTGGACATTTTCTCTTATTTTTTTATGTCTGATACTTGTTTGTAAATATACAATACATTTTAATTTTGCTTTTTGTTTGTTATTTTACTGTGTAACATATTTGTGATATAGCAGTGGCAATTTGTTAAGTCACAAATATGCAAAAATCCCCAACAAACACAAACCCTTTCATGGTGGCAGCATGTGTATGTATTTGATGTATGTTGTCCAATGTAAATACATCCTGAGTAATCTTTCTTTGCAATGCAATGGTGGGCCAAAAAATGGGGCCTTATAAGTTGTAAATGACCGCTTACTGGCCTCTGATGCAGGGTTGCGACTCTTTGCTTGTGTTACCTGACCTTGGTGCAGTTTCTGACACAATTGATCATAGTATTCTTCCTCACAGATTAGAAAAATTTGAAAATGTGCCATGAATTGATGGAAAGGACCTCTCCTGGCTCAGATCCTATTTGATTTATCCTATTTCTCTGCAGTAAATATACATACACCTTATGAATTACTTATACATACACCTCTCACCACTCCAGGGATGCCAGTGACCTAGACCCTCTCTGCCATCTGGATCTGTCTGACTCATGTTGGTGCTTCGCTTCTGGTTGAGGATCTCGTCACATTGAGTCCCTGAGCGGTCTGTTTGGGATGCATGTGGTGACTGGGGATGGTTCCACTTTACCACAAAGACTGTCCTGGATTGGCTGATGCAGACAGCTGCTCTTTGAGCAGACTTGTGACTGCTGTTGCTCAATATTTCAGGACTGGAATTTCCTACAGTCTACCTGAGCCTTAAAGATATCATATGTTGTATTCAACTTCCAGCTGCCTAATACACAGTATGACTGCAAAACAATTCCTGCTATCCGTTATCATCCGAATGAGGATGGGGTGAGTCCTCTCAATGTTTCTTCCTATTACCATCTCAGGGAGTTTTTCCTTGCCGCCGTCGCCCTCGGCTTGCTCATCAGGGACAATCTGATCATTTTAATTCATGCACATTTTCTTACATTTCATACACACTTCCATAATTTTCTTGTGATTCTGTAAATCTGCTTTGCGACAATGACCGTTATTAAAAGCACTAAACAAATAAAATTGAACTGAATTAAATTGAGTATTTATGTAAATGTCTGTAGCTTGTCCCATGATAGAGATCATGTATAACTGGACAGAGACTGCAGATCCTGACATTATTTTAATAACAGAATTGCGGCAATATATTTTGCTCAATTATTTTATTCAGTTATTTTCCTTTACACTTATTTTACTTGATCTCGCACGTGGCCTAAATCAACCCTACTGCACAAGGGAAATGACTTTGAATGCGATGTGGTATTTTATAGCACCCATCACACACACCACCTCCAAGACGTCCTAACTGTAACACCCATTCAATGAGAATGAATGTGAGACTCACATTTTATGTTTTTATTCTCTCTCGAGTGGATGAAATCCATAGCAGATTATTGGAATGGTTAATGAGGTACGAGGCACGTCCTACCGCCATGCCATCAGTAAGCGCGCATCCGCGTCAGGCACGTAGCGTACGGACATATGGCGTTATTACATTCAGCCAATGGGTTAACAGTTTGTAGGACTGACGTCACGGGTGCGGGCGAGCTCGGGCAGAAGGTGCGACGTACGCAGAGCTCGCGCACAAACGATCGAAAGGAGTCTCGATATTTGTTTTTAGGGGTCAGGCCGCTTGCTAAATGTACCAGGTGTAAAGGACCACCGTAATGGCGACACAAGACCCAGATGCATTAGGATGGGCCCGTCGAACGGTGGAGTGCGTGCGTCAAGGTGGATAACGTAGGAATCGGGGAAACAATTCTACACCTGTGGAAGCAGCTGTATTCTTTGGGATTTCTGAGGCGATTAACAGACACACAGGGTTTATATATGTGTGTGTGTGTGTGTGTCTTAAGCGAGGGAAGACGAAAGAACAAAAGAAGAAATGACTCGGTATTGCTAACTGTTGTACATTTCAGGCAATGGAATAATTTGCAGGCATTTGGTATATTCCATCATTTCCTCACAGTCCTCCATGGGGCTTAGCGGATTAAATCGCCCAGACCCGATGAATAGACTGAAAGGATAGAGGCGATATAGCAGTTTGATCCCCCGGGTTATTTTGCGATGTCAGCTCTCGGCCTCAATCTACACTCTGTTTCGTCTGTTGCGGCCGCGATTTCAGCACCAGCTGAGTTGGACAGCGCCTGCGCGGACTGCGACTCGCACACTCCTCCAGCCTCGCGAGGAGACTTCAGTCATCCGCCTGCATTCAATAATCTGCATCAGTCACTCCTTCACATCGGGCCCGGAGGACTCGGCACGGCTCTGGAGGAAGAACTGACTATGCTTGCACGGGAAAGGGAAGAAGAACTGGCCATAAACGACCAGGACACGGATCTTTTAGCGCTCTTCCAGCAGAAAGAGAAGGACTTGGTGCTGGCTGCAAAACTCGGGAAAGCGCTGCTCGAAAGAAACCAGGACCTCACAAAGCAATATGAAAAAATGACCAAGGACCTTAACGAAAAGCTTGAGGTAAGGCACTATAAATAATGAAGGAATAAGAAAAAATGTATAGTTTACTAGTTATGATGTACTGTCACTATACTGTACCCTTGATGAGTAGCACATGTACACTCACACATTCATGTATGTTCATGGCAGCTGCACAATAAAATAAAAGATTCAGATAATTTGTGATTTACTGTTGATCATGGCCTGTATGTTTCTACCAGAGGGGCTTGTGTAATTATTTCATAAACTATTGAGATTTTGTGAATTTCACACAAAGCTGGTTTCATGGTTTACACAGAACCGTCTTTACAACTTACCTAAAGCTCTTGGGGTAAAACAGCAGAAGACCACACGGTTTCCACTTCTGTCTGCCAAGATCCTTTTGCTAGTCTTTTGCTGTTGTAGCCTATCTTCCCCAGTGTTTGATTGGTTGTGCATTCTGAATAGAGTTGTAAAGAATACTTACTTGAGTTACGATACACTTCTTGATCAAGAACATGGTGCTTCAGCCTGCAGACTCTCTGCACACAGGATCTTTTTTGTTTGTTTTTCAAAGCATTCTGTGTAGACTCCAGAGACTACTGTGTAAACATCAGAGGGGATTAGCGAAATTTCCGAAATTCTCAAACAAGCCACCCACCTCGTACCATCAACTATGCCATGGTTAGTGTGACTGATGTCACATTTGTTTCCCATTCGGGTATTCTTTGATGATAAATGAAGCTCTTGACCTCTATATGTATGCTATTATGCTTAGCTCTGCTGCTACTTGTTGGCTGATTGGATAACTGTATAAATGAGGAGGTGTACAGGCAGCGCAGCCATAACATTAATATCACAGACAATGGAAGTGAATTCCAATGTATTCCTGTTGCGGGAATCATTGAATCATTTTCTTTTATATTATAATGATGGCTGGGTCCATGTGCATCACTTACCTGGGACAAAAAGGCCAAACAGCAAGTTAGAACAGGCAGTGTGATGCTTTCTGCTGAAGTTCTGGTAGGAAACCCTGGGTCCAGCTTTTTATGTAGATGCTACTTTGATATGTTCCACCTATTGCTGGAGTCAAAGTCCACCCTTTTATGGCATCGGTATTCACTAATGAAGCTGGCCTCTTTTAGCTGAATATTGCATATAAATATATTCTAGAAAATTTGAAAATTTAAATATTACGGCACAATACTTGTTCAGGAATGGTTTGAGACCCCATGACAAAGAGTTCAAGGCTTCATAATTCCCAATATCTCAATATTTGTAATAATTAATCAGATTGAGCTTATGTGGAATATGCTAGACATAATCAGTGGAGGCTTGCAGATTGCGGCAATTGAATTATCTGCTGCTACTGTATATACATCAGACATCTTGATGGGTCAGGCTTACACGGAATTTAGCATTGGTTGTTAAGAATATGGCTGATCCATTTATACCTCAGTTTGATGTGGTGCCAACTACTAGCAGCTGGGTTAAGTAATTTTTCTAGTTATTTTTCAAGTTATTTTGTCCATATATAATATCAGTTAATATTTTTAAAGTCAAATGGTCAATAGTCTGGGATCAAGCTTCAAATTCAACTGATTAGAATTCCCATGTGAGTCAGTTTTCACACTCCAGAGATAACTTTTATGGATGACTTTGCAGATATGAAACATAATTTATACCCTTTTCACTCATCAAATATTTTTGTCACCCTAAAACTTAGCGACAAAACAGATACCTCATGTTAGCCCTATCAATCGGTTAACTGAAAAGCATAAAGGAGAGTTTTGATTATAAAATTAGTTATTTTGATATCAGAGTAAAATGTATTACATTTTATATTTCAGTTTCATGAGGCTTAAGAGTTGATCTACTGAAACCTACACTGCCTGGCAAAAAAAAAAACACTACACACTGTGATTTCCTTGACTGCCTTTAGCTTTGATTACAGTGCACATCGTGGTGGCAAATTCATGTGCGCAAATTATTCATTTTCAGAACCACAATTTTCACAATTTCCAAATTCGGAATATGCCTGTTTCATCAGGGAAGAAAAACTCCATGGTCATTCAGTACATTCAGGTCATCAACTGACTTTTTTTCATTTATTGACTTCGTTAATTGTCAAATTACATTTTATTGCCACATAATGTTGCTGAGTCTAGACCTGACCATGTGAAGCAACCACATGTCTTAGCATCCAGAAGTGTATACAGTGGCCATTATTGCTTCATATGCTGCTGTTTATACCCTGAGGTCCCCATCACTCTAAAATAGGGTAAATCTGAACTCATTAGACCACATGACTTTTTGCCATTGCTTCAAAGTCCAATCTATGCTCCCTTGTAGATGTGTTCTTATTAGTCTTTGGACCAAGTACTTTTCTTATGGCCACACAGCTGTTTAGTCCCAATGAGTTCTCATCACAGAGTTTGTGTGTGTGTGTGTGTGTGTGTGTGCGCGCGTGTGCGCATGCATGTGTGTGGAAAAGCTCTTATTTTCACTAATACACATAGCTTAAAACTATTTAGGAATATCTGACCAAATTTTGTATCCTCTTTTCATCTACAGAATTTGGAGCAGGAAAAGCATGAGTTGCGAAAACGCTTGGAAATACGAGAAGGCGAGTGGGAAGGTCGTGTGGCTGAGCTGGAGACTGATGTGCAGCAGCTCAAGGGTGAGCTGGAGAAGCACAAGGTGCAGCTGCGTGAGGCTGATCGGGACAAGACCCGGACCATCACCGAGCTCTCAGAACAAAACCACAGTTTACTCGAGCAGCTCAGCAGAGTGAGTACATTTTGGTAGTTTGACACATAACAGAAGAATTCATGGAATGAGATAAGGCCTAGGACAGATGAATAGAGATTAATGGGTAGCAGGGAAATACAGCTGTGGGGAGAATATTATGAATATTTTTGCAATACTGTAAAATAAAAGCTAGGACTGTACAGTATGTATTCTGCAATTTTACATTTTTTGTGATATTCTAGAAGGTTGCAAATTCAAAACTAAAGTAAATCTGATAAAATATTTTTAGATGGCTGTTGATGTCAACTTCTTGATTCAGCTTGCTTGCTCAACTACATTTACATAGAATATACAGTGGAACCTTGGATTACGAGCATAATTCCCTTCTGGAAGTGGGCTCGTGTTCCGAAACACTCGTAAACCAAATCATCATTTCCCATAAGAAATAATGAAAACTCAAATTATTCATTCCACAGCCCCAAAAAATAAATACATACAAATACTTTCTATAAAATCTATAAAAATCTTTCTATAAAATTTCTATAAAATCTATACAATCTATAAAATGAAAATAAAACAAATTAATCTGCACTTTACCTTTTAAAAAAAAGTACAAATAAATTCAGACAGAAGAGTTTCTGGGTGTTTGTGAAGCTGGGGAGGGTGTGAAAAGGCGAGAGAGCGTCTGTGCGTGTGTGTGTGTGAGACAGGCAGAGTTTCTGTGTGTTTGCGAAGCATTGGCGGAGATTGGGGTAGGTGAAAAGGTGAGAGAGTGACGATCGGTGTCAAAATAAGAGTCGCATGCGTGATACATGATACTTGGCGCTCGTAAACTAATACTTGCTCGGTTTCCTATTCAAAATGTATTCAAAATCTTTGCTCGGTTTGCGGAACACTCGTAAACCATGTTACTCGCAATCCGAGGTTCCACTGTATAAATCTTTCCAGAAAGTTTCGCAATAGTGTCTGGTTTTGGAGAAGTTGCTAGAGAAGTTATGTTCTTGAGTATAATTTCTGTAAACTAGTTAGTTAATATTGGCATTTAAACCACACTCAATTCTAATTAATCGTATTCTGAAAACACTAATCAGAAATTGATTATGGTATTGCATTTCACCCCTGGTAGTTCCATCACGGCTATGAGTGCATTCTATGCATTCTATGCGTATTTCATATACTGTATGTACAGTACTGACATGAAAGAGACGCTTTCATGTTTCCACATTTGTTTACATTTCACGCTAATATTCAATGGGTTCAAATACTTCTTCATGTTTGGATATTCAGTTAAAAAATCCTCAGCCAAACTGAACCTCAATCATATTAAGAGCTATGAGTGCTTAAAGAAAGTTGTGCTGTTCCTTTATATGATCTAGTTACAAGTGAATGAAGAAAAGTCACCATGCCCAATGAAGAATGCAAATCACAAATCTCTGAGAAGCTAGAGTATATAAATTTTGGAACAAATATACTTTTCGGCATTTGGCTACTGTAACCACCACATTGAATTTGAAATAATATGATGAAAGTCGAGATTTTCAGCTTTTATTCAAAGGGTTTGTCAAAACTGTCATTAACCATTCTGGAATTACAGCCATATCCAATCACACACACCTATTTGGTGGCTTCCATAAATAATGGAACAAATGAATGACAAGCAGCTGCGTTGCCATGTTTGGCCTGTTCCATTGTCACTCCATGCCTAATCAAGTAGATACAATTCCTGGAATTAATTTGTGTTTGGTATCTGAAACTCTGAACATGAGGTCTAAAGAAGTGACTGTGCATGATTACCATTATTAGGCTGAATACAATACAACAATTTGGAACACTTTTAAAAAGAAGGAATTCACTGGCAGCTCAGCAACAGCAAAAGAAAGATGACTAAGGTGGATAACCACAGAATTGTGTCATTGGTGAAGAAGAACCCTTTTACAACATTTAGTTAAATCAAGAACTCTCTTGGGAAGGTAGGCAAGGCACCGAGGTGCGAGCAGCTGAACCATCACTGGGCCACTTGCAGTTCACCTATCATCCTCAAATCGGTGTGGAAGACACCATCATCTACCTACTACACGGAGCTTACACTCATCTTGAGGAGGCAGCCAGCACGGTAAAAGTCATGTTTTGGATTTTTTGAGTGCTTTCAACACCATAGCACTGGCCCTACTCAGCATGATGGATACTACACTGGTGACCTGGATAACCAACTACCTCACAGGTTGACCACCATATGTACTGTAGCAGCATAAGCTGCTAAACACAGTGTCAGACACCATAGTGGGCAGCACAGGGGTCCCTCTGGACTGTCCTGTCTCATATTCTGTTCACATTCTGCATGTCTAGTTTTCAAATGACTTTGCCATTGTGGGTTATATCTTTAGCATGGTGGACTTTGATGAGTGGTAGGGACAAAACCATGTGCCACTTAATGTTTCAAAGACAAAATAAATGCAAGGGGAAAACCTCCATTGATCCATACAACATCATAGAGACTGAGATAAAGATTGTGGAAAGCTAAAGGTTTGTAGGCGTACACATAGACAGTAAGTTAGACTGGTCAAAAAACACTGATGTGCTGTATAAGAAAGGCCAGTGCCACCTGTATTTTTTCAGGAGACTGTGTGCAGAACCATGCTGCAGATATTTTATGACTCAGTGGTTAGCAGTGCCATCCTCTACACCAAGTGTGTTGGGGTAGCAGAGTAAAGTTGGCCGATGCCAACAGTCTCAACAAACTTATTAGGAAAGCCGGCTCTGTCATTGGAGTGGAGCTGGAGTCTGTGGCGCAGGTGTCTGAGAGGAGAATGCTGAAGAAACTTCACAGGATTCTAAGTAATACGCCCCATCTGCTGCTTGCCACAGTGGCACCTTCCTGGAGCACATTCAGCTATAGACTGAGAGCACCGAGAAGCACCACAGAACACCACCAAACTTTATAACTCCTCCCCTTCTGTAGGAAGGAGAGCTAAAATACTGGTCGCAGCATAGAAACGATAGGTGCACTTATCTGCAATTTGTAGGCCTGGGTTCTTCAATATCATGTGTAATATAATTTAACAATATCATGTGATATAAAACTTAACAATATCATGTGCAATATCGTTTAGTAATATCATATGCAATATAATTTAGCAAGATCATGTTCAATATCAGTTAACAATATCATATGTAATATCATTTAGCAATATCAAGGCCAATATTTCTCATCATTGTTTCTCTGTGAATTCTACATCAGCATCTGGTTTCTGCTACACTCTTGCTACTGGTTTCTGCACTCTGCCTTGTTTGTTTGTTTGTTGCATTCTACCTTTGTCTATCCCATGTCTAGTTTGTGGACTTAAACATTTTTATTTATTTATTTTATATTTTTGTATTTATCACTTCACTGCATCTATATTTTTGACTATAATTATTTATTTATAATTATAGTCTCTGCCACTATAATTTTATCCAGAATAAAGTTTTATCTCTTTGTTGAAGTCTACAAAGTAAAACTTCTGAGAAGTCTGGTCATGTTTAAGGGTAATCTTAAAAGCCAACTGTGTGGGTGAATAAAAGTTGCCATGGTGATAGTCAGACATGATGTAACACTTTGTTAAAGAATACAGTTTCATTCATGTAAATGACTCTCTATTGGTTTCATCCCTGTAATAAGTGATAGCTTGATATTAACTAAACAATGGGATGTGATAAGAACTTGTGAATATTCGGTATATGTTTTGAAGTAAGCAGTGAGCTTACATGAAATTAAGTGGATTTTAAATTCTTAATTTTTTTTCCATGGAACTTATGATACATACTGTGTGTGGCACTGGTCTTATTTTCTCTTTCTGTATTCTGGCATATAAAAAATGCAATTGTGTGGGAGCTTTATAGTGGTATTTCATGTAGGGGACCGCCTTCTATTCTTGATTTATATTACTTAATCACAAATACAACTAAAACAGGAATTCTGTAAAACAGTAACTGGGCAGAAATTCAATAAAGTTGTATTTTTATAGAGCTTTTCATAATGGTCATTGATCAAAGTAGCTTTAGCTTTAATAAGGGAAGTAAGTTTGAAAAGCATGAAGAATATGTACAAATTGAAGTGATCAGATTGTCCCTGATAAGCAAGTCAAGTAGTAGGCTGGAACTTCAATACAACAGGAGAGGAGTTTTAAGTAAATATGGAGTTTACTTTCATTATTGGAGGCTCAGGTACAAAACTGTTTGTTGGAATTTCCTGAACTATTGAATGACTGCAGTCACAAGCCATCAGAGAAACACTGCCTGTACAAGAGGCAGGAGGCCAGAGAAAGAGAGAGATCAGTAAGGTACGCTCACAATCTCATAACAGATAAGGCAAGCAGGGTCTCCGACAGGACTATGACAGCAGAACTAAAAGAGAAGGAAGCATCTATGACAAATCTATTTACAGAAGTTTTCAGCATTGACATAAAACACTAAGATTAAAGATCCAAGAAGTAGCAAAAAGCAATATGTCAGTGTCAGTAGGTCATGCACTGACCATTGTGCTGCAGGCTAAATAAAAATAGTTCAAACTGTGTGGGAAAAGTCCAGTTGCCCTTTTTCAAAAATGTTTCTGTTACTGAGGTTAAGGTCGGGATAGGTGTAGGCAGAGCATATACTGTATACTCCTCAACAACAACAATACAAGTGTGTGTGTGTGTGTGTGTGTGTGTGTACATGTTTTCACAGGCTGCTGATGTGGAAAGGGCACTGTACACTCAGGTCCATTCATTGAGGGATGATTTCAGAGAGAAGAACATCTCCAAAAATCTGCACATGACACAGTTAGAGAGACTACAAGCAGAGGTAAAAGACAATGGACTATAGAATATCCACGATACTATTGTAATAGAACCTAATAGTAATAATCTGTTGTTATTTAGAGTAATAAAATAATGATGAATTTACTACACAATAGCCCATAGTACTTATGTGGAAAAAAATATTTCTGGGAAACATATCCATTTATCTTTTTAAAATAGCTTTTGCTTGATATAACTCTCTAAATAATTTTGCTTCTGTTCTCTTGTACTGGGAGCAGCAAGGGCTAGAAGTAAGTGGGCATGTACTAAAATTCCATCATCTGCACATCTGTCACTCATTTGGTGTTCCATTTTCATTGTAAAAGTTTTATTGAACTGGATAATCATTAATCATTGTGACTCATATTATTAAAACATTCTCCCAGGTGCCATGTCATGTGCTATATGACAACACAGGACAACAGTGTCAAATGTACAGCTGTTCTGTGCTGTTACAGTTGTATTTCTCATATCTATCATAGACTATAAAATAAGGATATCATTTGCTGTGAACCTTTACCTTCAATCTGTGAGTATTCATGATGACATCAGACAATAAGCAAGACTTATAAGATAGTTATCCATTAGCAATTGATGTGTAATGAGTAATTAATCAATACATTTTTGTGCCTTTAGCTTCCATGTTTATTTCTGAATTGTTCCATCTCAATTTCAGCTTTGCTATGTAAAAATGTCTGGAATGCAGTTAAATAGCTGGAATTTTTTAGCTGGATTATTTCCACAGAGGCTATGTTTCTTTCCAAATTTTAATACAAAATATTTAAACATTATATAATTTTTGTCATTGTTATCAATATTTATCAGGGTATTGTACCTAGATAAAATTATGTTTCAGTATCATTATTTATTCAGCATTCATTTGTTTGTTGTTTCCATGTACAATAGACATATATAACTCTGACAGAAGTAAGAAGTTATATACTGCATGTCTTTTGTCTTGTGAACGATGGAAAATCTAACCTTCACATGAGAGAGACTTATTTTCTAGAGACCTCTTGTTTTAACACAAGGACAAGGTAGAAAAGGTCCATTGAATTAAGAATGTCTGTTTTACCTGGTAAAACACCTTAAAATAATACTAAAAGTATTACAATGTACTGAATCATATCATAAAGTATCATTATCCTCAAAAAAGGACATTTAGGCTTGTCCTAATTTACATGAGCAGTCTAGTGATTATATCCTGATAATGTATGTCAGGAAATGTTATCTCCAATAAACCTGGACTATATTTTTGCAGTTCTACAACCATTCAAAAGTATACGTGTGATATACTGTGGAACCTTGGATTACGAGCATAATTCGTTCCAGAAGTGGGCCCGTGTTCCAAAGCACTCGTAAACCAAATCATCATTTCCCATAAGAAATAACGAAAACTCAAATTATTCGTTCCAAAAAATAACCATAAAAATAATTAATACAATCTATAAAATGAAAATAAAACAAATTAATCTGCACTTTACCTTTAAAGAAAAGTACAAATAAATCCTGACAGATAAGTGTTTCCGGTGGTGCGCGCAGGCGCCGTGTCTGTGTCAAGTCAAGTCAAGTCAATTTTATTTATATAGCGCTTTTAACAATTGACATTGTCGCAAAGCAGCTTTACACAATCAAAAGAAGTGAGTTTGTATGAAATGTGAATGTGTATGAATCAAAATGATCAGATTGTCCCTGATGAGCAAGCCGAGGGCAACGGTGGCAAGGAAAAACTCCCTGAGATGGTAATAGGAAGAAACCTTGAGAGGAACCAGACTCAACAGGGAACCCATCCTCATCTGGGTGATAACGGATAACAGGGATTGATCTGCATTCATACTGTGTAAGGAAGTTCAGTATAACAGGAGATGTTTTAAAATTAAAATTAAAAGGAGTCCAGTTTGTTCCTGGAGGCTCAGGTAGACTGTAGGAGATTCCGGTCCTGAGCTATCGAACAACTGAAGTCACAGGTCC
>QMIH01001746.1:2500-10005 GCA_003987875.1 Clarias batrachus | reverse complement strand
ATAGATACGGGGGCCATGGGAAATTTTATTGACGGGAGGTTAGCTGCAGCACTGGGTATTCCAGTTAGCCCGCTCCCTTCCGCCATCCCGTTGGTCTCCCTGGCCGGCCAGCCAATTAAGTCAGGGTGTGTGACACACAGGACGGTCCCAGTACTATTACGGCTCGGACGTCATTCCGAGCAGATCTCATTTCTGGTAACCCGGGTGCCAGAAAAGAGAGTAGTGCTGGGGTTTCCCTGGTTACATCGCCACAACCCTCGCATAGACTGGCCGACCCGTTCCATCTCGAACTGGGGATGTCAGTGCGCCCTAAGCTGCCTTAAGGGTGGCCAACCCCCAGTTCCAGCGCCTCATGCCCCAGTACAACTACGCTAACTTGTAATGAACCACTATGGCTTTCCCCGGTCAGTATTGTGTTTACCGTCCATGTGCCAACGATGCAAAATGTGTACATCCTTCAGTAGTTAAGGTCTGGCTTCTGCGGGAGTAATAACACTATGCTTAACATAGTGTATGGCTTTATCCGGATCTGTGAACATCTTGTCCTCGTCATTATAGGTGATACGGAGTCGCGCAGGATACAAAATGCCGCACATCGTCCTGTCCTCGTAAGAGTTTTCTAACCTCAGTAAATGCTGCATGAGCCTTGGCCACGCTCGGAGTCAAATCGGGAAATATGGCTATTTGCTCCTTGTTAAAGTGAAGTGGACCTCGGGACCAGGCACAGCGCAGCACCTCCACACAGTCCTGATGGTAACTTGGCGACAATGGTACGCGGTTTCCCTCCTTGCGTCTTGGGTCTGGAACTTCTGTACGAATGGTCAATAAGGAGGTCCTTGTCCATCTGCAGAACTTCGGTCAGTAGTTTAGAGACCGACGCGGTGGAGCCTGACCCTGGTTCCTCCGGTACACCCAGGATTCTAATGTTACATCACCGCATTTTCCCTTCCATGTCATCATACCTCACTTTCAGTTCGGTCATTTCTGCCTGCAGGCTCGTTATTGTAGTTTGCATTGAAACCACTTCATCCGACCATGTAGACAGTCCGCCCTCCATGTCCCTCACGGAAGCCTTAATCTGGTCCATTTCTGCACGAGTTGTCGCGACGCAACTAGTGATTTCGGCCTTGAGCGTCTGTAACTCACTCTTAATGGAGTTCAGTTCTTTGGTCAGTGCACTCCTCAATTCTTCTTTAATTACTGTTAAAATGTCACTCTTGAGGGATAAGAGAATTTGGGATTTGAGGTCTTCGACATCCATTTTTTCTGATTTTGAGGGAGATGAAGTAGCGGCGCGGCTTGAGATCGGCTCACTAACGGGGCTGTGGGTCGAGAATGTGCTGGGCCTAGTGCTGGATGAACCACTGTATTTGTATTTTCTCAAATTCGCAGCCATATCCAACACCAAAACAATTACTAAACTTGTCACCAAGTTGTGGTTGCGTATTACCGACCAGTTAGTGAAATAAACTAGAAGTTTAAAAAAAGGATTTTAACATAAAGTGTTATTATTCAGCGAGAGCCCGACAAAACACGTCCTACTCCATGATCGGCTCTATAGCGCCCCCCAAGTGTTCTTTTTTTTATAACTCATCTTATACTCTGATTTCGGTGGCTTAGTTACGTAGTGGACAGCACTGTGTCCTCACTCATCCAGAATCAAGGGTCTGATTCCCACCTCCGGTATGTGTGTGTGTGTGTGTGTGTGTGTGTGTGTGTGTGTGTGTGTGTGTGTGTGTGTGTGTGCGAGATGTGTGTGTTTGATTGTCAACATTTGTGATACAATGTGTACAATAGGCCGCAGATGCTGGAAAATATGCCTTACACTATCATGTTCCTCAATGTGATGTCACTGAACGTGATGTCACTGAACGTGATGTCACTGAAGGTGTCACTCAAGATAATGTCACTCTATATAATGCCACACAGAGTTATTAATCATTTTTCGTTGTATGTTTAAGACGATATCACGGCTGACCTGTTTGAGATATCAAAAATCCCTCCGCAATTTTGCATCCTCAGTGTCTTCAGATCACATCGTATAAATTCTCTAGGAGGAGTATAACAAAAGTTTAGCCCAGGACACGTAGCGTGAAAGTTGTTCAGCTCGAAGAGCTCTAAATTTGTGCAGAGTTTCGTGTGTCTACGTGAAAATGTGTATGAGCTAGGCAGCAAAATCTCTTGTGAGCGCCCCTGAGGCCCTTGAGCTATGTCCGTGGACTCTTATCGGCATCTTAATGGCAGCAGATTCCAACCTGTCTGCCAGGTTTCATGAGTTTGTGAGCATGTTAAGACCCCTGAAAAGTCCAAAAGGGTGAAAAAAATAATAATCCTTAAGAAAACAAGCGGGTCCTGAGCACCTTTTAGTGCTTAGGCCCTAATTAACCTGCAATTAACCTTTGAAAAGAATCGCAAAAGAGCATTGTTTCTGTTGTCACGGCGTGCACCTGTGATGGGCGTGCGCCCAAATMTATTATCGCCCCTCGCTCACTTCGTAGGCTCCCCAAGTAGGCGGCACCAATTCTGCAGGTGTGCGAAGGGACGGGGCCGCCTATGCGGGCTGGCTGGCGTTGATTAACGTTAATAGGATCTCGGGCTTGCTCGGCATTATAAAAGCAAGGCGCGGAGTTTAGTCCGGGGTCCGAGAAAAGCGTAACGCGGTGGAGATTGAGAGTGGCACGCGAGTGGTGAAATGGAACCTGCCCGAGAGACTTAAAAAGGATACAGGATTTCCCTTTCATATCCGCGCTGAGGACAGAGCTGTGCGAGCTCCCGTGGCATCTTTCACTCCCGCGCCGAGCCCGCCATTGCGTCCTCGCCGCCGAAGAGGAAAAGGCCGCGAGTAGGACAACGTTAAGGCCGCCGATCCCAGCTGGAAAAGCCGCCCAGCCAATGGACATCCGAGCAAGACTCCAGCCTGAGTCCGCGCTCAAAGAAAGCTGGGAGGGGCCAGGCCGGTCATCGACAACTTCGCCCACGGCCACTTTTCGCCAGCCGCATGCCCGCATACCAGCTGGGCACTGCCTCGGACCACGCACATGCACACTTCATTCCTTCCCTTTTTCTCCATCCTCCCTCCTTTTACCCTTTCCTTCCCCTATTTATTCCAAATAAATTACCCTTTTTCCCTAAGATCTTGCCTCGTGTCTGTGTTTCACGGTGCCGCCCGTGCAGCAATGGGTCAAACCTGTTACACTGTGTAGAGCATAAAGTGTGTGTGTACTGTACATGCGCGAAGACGAGAAAAGTGTGTGTGTGTGTGTGAAAGTGCACGGTGTCAAATGACGTAGCTCAGTGGTTAAGGTAGGGTAGCTCAGTGGTTAAGGCATTGGACTATGGTTCGGAAGGTCCCAGGTTCAAGTCCCACTACCACCAAGTTGTCCCTGTTGGGCCCTTGAGCCAGGCCCTTAACCCCAACTGCTCAGATGTGTAATGAGATAAAAATGTAAGTTGCTCTGGATAAGGGTGTCTACCAAATGCCTAGATAGAGAGAAAATGGAACTTTAACCTCTCTAATGAGACTTTCTTTTGCTTTACACGCGTGCACACACGTGCTATAATAAACAGTACACACGCGCTGTACACACACGCATACAAACACAAAATAAAAGATGTTTTACGCACACACGCGTGGTCACAGTGCTATAGTAAACAGTACACGCATGCATGTTTAACAGTGAGAGACACGCACTAAGACCCAGCAGGGGAGACCACTACCCACAATTCCGCAGCGCGAGAGAGAGAAAAAACGTTGGCTTAGTTGTGATCACGTGACCCTTGGCGTCAAAACAAGATGCGCATGCGTAATACATGATACTCTGTACTTTCTAAACCAAGCTCGTCTTGCGAAACACTTGCAAACCGCGTTACTCGCGAACTGAGGTTCCACTGTAGTAGAGAAAATGCTAAAACTAACACATTAAAATAGAGTCCAAAAGCAAAACATATCAGGCAACACAAAAGAAAAACAAACAGGGAAGACAGATGCAACAACAACAGATGCAAGCAGGGTTGGCAACTCAATTATCTACTTATATTATCTACTAATTAAAACAGAAACAATTAACATTATACTATCATTAGTTTTATGCTCCATTCATGAGAAATTTCACCGTGTTTGACTTAAGCACACATTGTATATTATTTTCTCATTTTGTACTATATATAAACTGTTTTGACTTGTAGAATATTTGTAAAAGTTGTATTATAGCATGTATGTATTATTATTATTAATAAAATAGTCATTTTATTTGCTACTTGGTTGGTTTACATTTAGTATAGTAGTAAAATAATCACAGTGAATCTACAATGTATTGCAGGCTGATCTGCCTGACTGCACAGTGTAAAAGTTCAGATCTTTTCTCAGTTTTGCTCCGGTGCCATGAAACCTCAGTTTACCTTTCCGGCAGCAGCTTAAGTGTGCATGGAACCACAAAGTCCCATTCAGTATTCCGCAAAAATAATTAAGTAAATAATTTAAAGTATTACCTTAACTTTGCATTATGAAATGAAACATTTGAGTTTGAAGGTTAACTAACATAAGTTTTATATAACACATACATGTTATACTTTTCCTTTTAAAATTAGACAGGGCATTACACACTCCTAATTAAGAGTCAAGACTAAACTGTTTCACCTTATATATGTTATATGAATTCTTAACGATTTCACTAAAACAAAATAATGAAATATGCCTGTGATACTATATTCACACATTGATGTAAAAAATGAAACGTGCAAACAAATGCATTTAGCTGTAAGGAACCGTTACTATCCGAAACCGTTCTTTAGAAGTCGAAGCGAATTTGCATCAGTGTAGATTCTGAAGCAAATTTGGCTAAAAAAAAGTATCAGGCTACCCGATCAGCCCCATATCCCCTACCCACAAGACTTATACTATTGACTTATATAATTTACAAGAAACATAATTTTCTTTGGATGCATGAACTCAATTATATTTCCCAGAATATAATGCTGGAATGGCACTTTGAGATTAGTAGTTGAGCAACAGATGGCATTCCAGTGAATCTGGAGAGTAGAAAGCATAGACACTAGGCATGTCTATAAATCTCAGGAGAGATTCAAGAGTCACTGAGGTCCCTTGTAAATATGCAGAACCTGAGCCATGCAGGGAAAGGTGTATGGTTAGTCTTACACAAAATGGCTGAGTATGAGCAATACAGCATTGTGTGTGCATTGGCAGAACTTTCAGAGTCTCACTCCAAGCTTTTCTGACAAGTTAGCATGCTCTGACTATAACAGTCATCCAAATTAGATAACAGCAGGAAAAATCACATTGGTAGACACAACATACTGTACACATAATTATAAATAAACAAACTAATCAGACAAGATTCAGGTGAATGCAGTGAACATCGTGTGACGTACATGCTGGGAAGTGGAACCTGGAGCCAAATTTCAACATGAGAGTCTTCCCAACTATAAAAATCAAAAGCACACACACACACACAAAAAAAAAAAAAACTTTAAGGAAAGAAAAAACATGACCCAGGTTTAAATTTTAAACCTACATGTAAATCACTGGCAGTGTGAGGAGGCAAAACCAGCCACTACACCACAGGGCCACGGATCATTTAATTGTTAAAGTCAGCATTGGGGAAATTGATCACATTTCCAATTGAACTGCACACAAGATTCAAATCATTTTTGAACGAGAAGTAGATACTACATAGCTGCATAGTAGGTAGATAATAGACAATTACAGTGGTGTCATAGTGTAGGGGCAGCTGTGGACAGAGAGAGTCGAGCTGTACTCCCTCTGGAGTACAAAACACTGAATTTACTTTTTTTTTTTTAATTTTTATTATTATTATTTGTGGGACTGAATCTCAATTTTTTCCTGACAGGATTTTGGACACATTTTTGGAATTAATTTAGATTTTCTTTTGCTTGGAAGTTTGTTTTATTTTTGCTGTGTGTGTGTGTGTGTGTGTGTGTGTGTTCTGGTTTAGGGATCACGCCGCAGTGATGAGGATGTGTTGGAAGAGCAGGTGCGGAAACTGGGTGAAGAACTGCGAGAAGTGCGAGAGCTTTACGAACAGGAGCAGGAAAGGGTACGGAGCACTCAGGAAGACATGCTTCAACTCCGTAATCAGGTCTATGTCAAATACACACCCGCTTACTATACAGAAGACAGGGAAGATCTAGCATTATTATTCAGTTGCACCTTGACTTCACTGTGATCCACCATCTTCTTGTAGATTGCACTTCTCTCCTTAGAAGTGTGCTCATCACAGGAGGAGAATGAGAGACTAAGACGATCTGAGGTCAGAGAGCCAAGCGAACAACTACAAAATGCCATCCGAGACCGAGATGATGCCATCGCCAAGTAGGACTTGATTCCTTAGACTAACTTCTTCCTGTCATAAAGAAACAATGCACATTTTGTAAGAAGCTCGAAGTACTTCATCTGTAGAATAGTACTTCACAGGTAGACAGAATTGAAAAACTGGTGATCTAGTTGTTGAATGTGAAATGTCAGTTTGCTATTTACTTTTAATCTAAAGCAGCCCATTTTACAGATTAAGACTATTTACATCAAGTAAAAACAAAGAGAACATACAAAGTTAATGGACAGAGAAACAGACATAAGACCTTTACCGGGCTTAATGATAAATGTCTCTCAGATCACAAAAGCATCTTGTATAGTTTATGATGTATAACTTACTATACCACTGGGTTTCCTAAAATGTATAGTAATCAGAGTATCCAACGGAAGAGATGTACAGTACATTGCCAATCATTTGAGTGTAGACCCTCCGTTGTGCTGATAATTGGGTTCCGAGCACCAAATGTGAAAGATTCTCACGTAGAACAGGTGGCTTCAGTAAGTATACATAGAAAATGTTATTTCCTAACCTTGTATGTTAGTTATGATGTAACCACATTAGTTCATCTTGAAATATGTATTAGTGTGATACAAACATCTCCTGCGGAATATTGTAAAATATAATGACGATCATTATTGACCCTTTAAATTTGATCAGGCAAGAATCATTTTAATCTGTTACTGCTATGTTTTTCCCACTATCCAGTGTCACTCAGAATAGGATTAATTTTAACGGTGAGATTGGTTCCTCTCTTAGTTTCTTCCTTATGTTCATGTTAAAATCAAACTGTCATTATCATGATTTTTATATTATAAACTGTCAACAGGTTATTGGATCTACACACAGTATAGAGAACAAATCCCATTAAAATGATTGTCTTTGGTTGTCATGCATATGTTCATTAAAGTTGGGTTGCTATTAGATAGTAACACTGGTGCAAAGAGATTATAGTGGAAAAAAAAAAAACACTAGATTGTTGTTGTACCTTTATGTGGCGTTTGCTAATGTACAAACAGGATCTGCTTTTGCAGTGTTAAGTTATGTTACTGCAGAATTTAAAAAGAAAGAATAGGATATTTTTATGCCGTCTTTCCATAAGTTAATAATCATGACTTTATTGTAGCAAGCGTATGATTCCATATGATGGGTTTCAAC
>QMIH01001745.1:162294-177627 GCA_003987875.1 Clarias batrachus | reverse complement strand
GGTGGCTTCTGGGAAACTGAGTCGATCAACAAAAACTACAGAGACAGACAGACATGAACCTAGTGGAGGTTCCTAACACTCTGTTAAAAAAAGCAAATACATTTTCATATTTTTGAAATTGGATTATTAATAGTTGTGCACAGTCACTTAAAGTTCTGAAATAATATATACCTATATATATTACATTACAGCAATTTTTACTGTGTTACCAATAAATGAGAAATATACTATGACTATATTCTTATTGCAGCAGTAGCATGCTGTTATACTTCTGGCCAATTCCAATTCCAAATACTAAAATATACAGTCTTATGCAAAAGTTTAGGCACCCCTTGATAAATAACAGATTTAGGTGATTTTTTAATTGAAAATATGTTAACACAGTCTCACCTGGAAAATGGAAAAATTCACAATATTTTCAGCAAACATTGGTGGAGAGTTACTTTTTATGTCATAAATTGAACAAAGATAAAAAAATAAAAAAACATTATTGTGGCACTGTGCAAACGTTTGGGCGCCCTACATAATCAGTACTTAACATCTCCTCTAGCAGATATCACAGCTTGCAAATGCTTTTTATAGCCAGCTAAAAGTCTTTCAATTCTTGTACTTCTGCTTCCGGCTTCGGACGTTAGTGCTTACTGCTCTACGCTCTGCTGTCTATATCTGTAATTTTCTCTGGTTTCTCTAAGATTTTTACTTCAGCAGATCACCACAGTGCTCAAACAAAACATTTTTTGCACAAACACTAAAATTTAAAACTTTTTGTGAAAAGGGACTTTTTCCTCCCGCTACCAGCAGCTTACATTCCAGAGACGGAAAAACACAGCTGCCTACTTCAAACAGACGAGAAAGAAAATGTCTCTTGTGGAATCTACTTGCTGCATGACCTGCCATACACTTCTACAAAGGATTGCAGTTCTTGAAACAAAGTTACTTSCTGGACTTCCAAAACAGGCAGAATACTCAGCAAATCGTCTTGATGGACCCCCTCAGCATACAACCGGTGAGTTTCATGACTCTATTAAGTCTCAATTGTTTATACCCTGTGTAAAGGAACATGCCGAAACTGATTGACAGATTAATCGCTGACTCAAACAGGGAGCGAGACCCAAAGGCACTAGAGACATTAGATTGCTGCGATAGCATCCTCTTCCCCAGATATGGCTATGACAAGACTTGCAAACACTGGTATTTTACAACCCCCTATTCATCTTGAGAACAGATTTAACGCATTAATGAATGTGGGTGAGGAAAATGTGACTGAATATAGATTGGATCAGCCAGCAGCTAACGCCGCTACCAACAGGCGCTCGAAATCGGGCACTCAGCTCAGAGCGAAACCAAGGTCAGGACTTTGATAATCGGGGACTCCACTATCAGAAACATCAGTAGCAGGAAAACTTCATTCTGCTTTCCTCAAGCAACCGTCTCTGATGTGAACAGGAAACTTTGGAACATTCTGATGAAGCACAAGACTGCAAATCGAATCATTATCCATGTGGGGAAAAATGACATTCGCAAAGAGCAGTCAGAACTCCTAAAGAAGGATTTCAGTGAACTCTTTGAAACACTTCAAAGACTTGAAGTTCAGTCGTTCATCAGTGGACCACTCCCAGCAAGGGGACTAACATGTTCTCACGGTTGCTTGGGCTGAACACATGGCTACAAAGAACCTGCAGTTCAAAAGGAGTCAACTTCATCGACAACTTTAATCTTTTCTGGGGCCATAGACAACTGTTCAAACTGGATGGTCTCCACCCAAACGAACTTGGTGCAAGGGTGCTAAAGGAAAATAGCCTCCATCATCCTTCAGCAGAGTGTGCCAATCCTCTCAACCTGAATGGCACATGCATGCCTAGGCAATGTATTCTGCAAAACAGCCAGGGAATTCAGGACAATATACTAAAGCCACCGGAAACGCCAGAGCCCATCTCACCAGACACAATATCCATCTTTCCMGCATCTCCACTTCTAAGCTTCTCACAGAAAATGGAGGAACTGGTGTATACTGGGGCCAAACTGTCACAAACTAACCGGAGATGAACCAGAAGACTAGCAGTTAGCCCTGTAGCGTGGATGGTAAAACGCGGACCAAACACGGAAGTAGCAGGCAGGATAACCACGCTGGTGATTATTAGAACTCTCCCGAGGCGAGAGCAAGAGTTTACACGAATAAACCCGCGTTCTAAATACACACACCCAAACGGAAGCGATAACCCAAGAAAGTGAGTACTCACATTCAGACGAGCGAAGCGTCAGCGATAGCATGGGAAAAAACTCAATGACTGAGCGAGTGTAAAGCGCCATCTTGTCTCCTTTTATGCCTCCTGTGTCGCGACCGTACTACTTCCGGGTACTCGTGCCGGTCACGTTAGGAGTGTGCATGACACAAACTCTCCCACTCTTTTGCTCCAAGCGAGCTCCACTACCACCAAGGCCTGTGGCCCCAGCTCGTCCTCCTCCTCCTGTTAGAGCTCTCCGACCGCTGCCACAGCATCAGGGCTCAAACCCCTCTCCTACATCTAGTCTAGGTGAATTAAAACAAACAGATAGCAGCTCTTAGTGATGTGTATCGGGTCCCCGCTACGATAGCAGTAACATTCACAAATCTTTACAGAACAAGCGGGAACCCAATGTGCCTGTAGCTTTCTCTATCTCTGTTTTATCACGTGATAGAAATCCCAAGGCCTTCTTAAGCCGTATGGCTGACCCATCTAATCTCTGTGCTGTTACGCATCAAACTAAGATTACTGTCGGGACACAAATAAATGCCATCAAGTTTAATTTAAATATTTTCTAATTTTCTAAATATTTTAGAAAATATTCTCTCACTAAAAAATAAATCATTTTTAATTAATGATCTGATCACCACAAACAAATTGGAGTTTATGTTTTTTTAATGAAACTTGGTTAGACGATAGCTGCAGTGCGACAGTTCTAAATGAAACAGCCCCTCCTAACTTTACTTTCATGAGTGTCTGCAGAACAGTTAGGAGAGGTGGAGGTGTAGCTGCTCTATTTAAAGATGTCTATCAATGCAAGCAGGTGTTATTTGGTCAGTTTGTGTCTTTTGAATATCTAGGTATTTTGCTGAAAGGTGCTCCACGCATTCTGTTTATCATTATTTACAGACCTCCAAAATACTCTCCAGGCTTCATTGAAGAATTCACAGAATTGCTATAAATGATTTCCTCAGAGTTCGACTGTTTTGCCATAGCAGGGGACTTTAATATTCACATTGATAATGCAGAAATCAATATTAAAAAAGAAATGATAAGTGTTTTAAACACTTTTGACCTGATTCAGCATGTGCATGGGCCCACACATAATCATGGACACACTTTAGACTTACTCATCAGTAAGGGTCTAAACATCTCATCTGTTAAAGAACATACATACATGATAAAGGACATACATAGCACTGTCTGATCACTTTTGTATTGTCTGATATATTGATCTCTGTTACCACTGAATCTAGATCTGTGTCTGTCAGAAAAAGATTAATGAGAACACAAATGCAATATTTATGAAGGCTATATCCTTGACACCAATCATTTCTGCAGACTGTTGATCTTCTCCTTGATAACTCAAAAGTTAAGAATGTTATTGATGATATTGCTCTGGAAAAGTTCAGAAAGACGGGCAGACAGAAATCACCATGGAGAAAATCAACACCAGTTCAGAATATAAAAAGACAATGCCGAAAAGCTGAGCGGATGTGGYGGAAGATGAAACTTGAAATTCACTATGACTATAGCATCTATAAAGACAGCCTTCATGCTTTCAATGTGGAACTAGCCACAGCTAGACAGAGCTTCTTCTCAAACATTATAAACAGCAACTTAAACAACACTYRCACTCTTTTTGCTACYGTTGAGAGACTGACAAACCCACCAAGTCAGATTCCCATTGAAATGCTCYCYGACAGCAAATGCAATGAGTTTGCTTCCTTCTTCTCTGAGAAAATCAGTAATATTAGAAGGGCTATTAACACATCAAGGTGTGCAGAGATCAGAAAAAACTCAAACACAACCTCAAAAAACAGTTACTATGCCTGTCTTTCAAGCAATTAATAGCAAAATCTTGGAAGAAATAGTACAGCACCTCAAATCGTCACCCTGCGACCTTGACACACTTCCCACATCTTTTTTCAAAAGTGTATTTGACTGTTTGGAAACAGATCTTTTAGAAATGGTGAACACCTCACTTCTTTCTGGTACTTCCAAACTCTCTGAAAACTGCAGTTGTTAAGCCACTTCTGAAAAAGAATAACCTTGATAATTCCATATTAAATAACTACAGACCAATATCAAACTATCCTTTTTTATAGGCAAGATTATAGAAAAGGGTGTTTTTTTATCAGGTGAACAACCACTTAAACCTAAATGGATACCTGGACAGTTTTCAATCTGGCTTCCAAGCACATCACAGTACAGAGACAGCACTCATAAAGATAATAAATGATATTCGTTTAAATTCTGACTCTGGCAAAATATCAGTGTTGGTACTGCCAGATCTTAGCGCTGCTTTTGACACTGTCGATCATAACATACTAATAGAAGGACTGGAAATCTGGGTCTGGCTTTCTGGGATGGTACTCAAATGGTTCAGGTCATACTTAGAAGGGAGAGGTTATTATGTTAGTATCGGAGAGCATAAGTCTAAGTGGACGTCCATGACATGTGGAGTCCCACAAGGCTCAATTCTTGCACCGCTCCTGTTTAGCCTGTATATGCTCCCACTAAGTCAGATAATGAGAAAGAACCAAATTTCTTCAGTTAAACAAGGAGAAAACTAAAGTCATTTCATTTGGAAACAAAGATGAAGCTCTGAAGGTGAATGCATACCTTCACTCTAGGGGTCACACAACTAAAAATCAAGTTAAGAATCTTGGGGTGATTCTGGAGACAGACCTTAGTTTCAGTAGTCATGTCAAAGCAGTAACTAAATCAGCATACTATCATCTCAAAAACATTGCAAGAATTAGACGTTTTGTCTCCAATCACGACTTGGAGAAACTTGAGAATTTCATTCTCAATTTAGAACATGGCACAAAAAGGTACATCAAAACGGAAATAAAAGTATCAAAATCACACATACATAAAAAGAGAATACACTCGACAGATAACTCAATATCTGTGATGTTCAATACCTTTCAAACAGTGTCTGACATTTCTCATGAAATTCTATTTTTAACTTTTATTGTGGAGCTGCAACAGTTACAACTTACCCACAGCAGTTCTTCATAGCTGCAGACTGTTCAAACACCGTGGGAAACAGYGCCCCTGGCAGGATTCATCTAAAGAAACGATATTTATGTAACATTTACACAAAATGTGTAAAAATACATCTTATGCCATAAATTGAACAAAAAAAAAATTCAAACATTATTATGGCACTGTGGAAAAGATTGGGCACCCTAACCCTGCGTTCACACAGAACGCGGCGAGAGCGTCAAAGTTCGCTCTCGCCGCCCTACCGCAGACGCCTGTTGCCGCTCGTCGCTGCGCTTCGCCACTCTGACGTAGACCGGATGCCTTTCTTGTATTTAAAGGGGCCGCAAAGCAATCAAGCTTGGTGATCTTATGGAGACTGACCAAAATGTGGAAGATAACAAGAAATTGATTGATAGAAAGAACTCTATTGTAGAAATAAACAAATTATAAGGCATTTGTATGGTGTGGCTTATGTTCATTGTGAATTGCTAGTCTAATTTAAATATAATATGAACTATAATATAATAATAAAAAAAATATTAAACACCAACAATTTCAGACACCTTTGTCCACGCATCATTTTTTAAATTAATGTCCCTGTACACAAACAGGGACATGTCATAAATAACCGGGAAACCCGCTACCGCAATAATTAACTTCTCCACCATTTTGCTTGGGAACTAATGTCGCCGGAACAAAAGTTTACAGGACTGCGTTCCGCGGAATCCACTCAAGTGGAGGAATTCTACTCTTTTATTGGTTGCTGCTCAACCGCGTCATAGCTCATTACCATAAAGTTGAGCTGATTTCAACTCCCTTCGCCGCTCTCACCGCGCCGCCATTCACCGCTCTACTCCGCCGACTCCCATTGAAAATTAATGACTTCCGGCCATTTTGACGCTCTCGCCGCGTTCGATGTGAACGCAGGGTAAGAGTTCCAGAGTCTCAGATTCTTTTTACAAGATTTCAACAAGATTCAACAAGATTTTACAAGTTTTTTTTTTTTCACTGGGGTCCACTTTAATCTCAGATATGACTGTTCCTTGCAAAATCCTCTTTATGCTCATGGGCCATGGGTGTCACTGAAATTGGTTTGTAAGTTTCCTTTGGACTCTTAAATAGTGAGGTCTTTTCCTATCGACTCTCTTTCGTGTAGAACGCATGTCGTTTTGTTGCGAGCCTGACTTCCGCTTTCATCTCAGGTATGAACATTTTGTGATTTACTTGTTATGCTTGCTGGAAGTGGTACTCAGTTAAATTGGATTGTAGGTTCCTTCTGGACTCTTCAGGAGTAAAATCTCTTTCTATCGACTCTTCTTCGTGTAGAGCACATGCCTCAGGTATCTCAGGTATGAATCCTTTATGCGATTTCTTCTTTATGCATATTGGCAATAACTCTTATTGTTATTTGTTTGTAGTAATGTTAGGATAACTTATATAAAGAGGCGATACCAGTGTTCTCTGGTTCAGGGGCTTTATTATAGTAAAAATAAGAAACATCAACACGAACTCACTCAGCACTCGTCCAACGGGCTGTCTATCTATCACATACTCATAAACCTTGTACTATATGTGAATAGGCTATTCGGTATGTTACCGTATATATATATATATATATATATATACTAAACAACATTACACCACCCAGGCTATTTTGGGTTCACCTTTTTTGAAGTGGCACATTTTTGCGTTTTTAATACTTTGGGCTGAATGTATAACAAATGAGTGCATTAGCCTTAGGTACTTCCTGGTCATAGAGGGATTACAGCAGTATTTCATCCAACATTTGGGAACAGGTGTGTAATCATTGTCCTCTGATATGCACATTTTTTTTTCATTTTGCATCATAGGAACTATAGGTTAGAGTGGGCGCTGTAAACGCTGCTGCTTTTCATGATCGCTGCTGCTTTGTTTTATTGGTATTTTGCTGGATTGGTGTTTTGCCATGTTGCTGCTTTCCTTGCATGTTGTTCTTATCCCTGGTTTAGAAGACTTGTTGATTTAATTTTAATAGCCGTTTCCTCCCTTTCTCCCTCTCTCTCTTCCTCCTATTTTCATGTTTGTGTGTGTGCCACACTTTAGTGTTTATTGTATTTCATTTTCTTGCAGAGCTGTAAAGTGTACATTGTAAAAGAGGCTTGGCAGAGTTCGAACCAAGCCCTCCACCTTGCCACAATCCAATTAATTAGCTGGTGTTACTCCCTGGTCTTGGTCGGGCAGGAAAGAAAAGAAGAAAAAAAAGGTGAAAATTATTTACAAAAGTGAATAAGCAAATCTCCCAAAAAAGTAGCTAAAAGCTTCACAAGCTGACAAGGCCAAAGCAATAAACAAAACTTCCCTCTAGCTAGTCCCAAAGTAAAAAAATACCTAAGCTGCAACAAAAGAGAAAAGAAACAGAAATACAAACCAGTATAAACAAAATGGCTCCGATTTCTTACAAAGCCACTATATACAGAATTATATCCAAACAAATATATGCAAAAAGTATTTACAAAACCAAGCAAACAAATCCAAATGAGAGTAAATCTAAAACACAGTCAAAAACAAGCAAAGGGCCATACACGGAATTGTCTATCAAATTCTAATCAATAACAAAGGGGGACAACAGATCTTAGTCAAGAAAACAACAATCTGCAGTCTGCAGCACTGTAGTCTGAGGGGCCTAAGTAGATCTCTGGTTTCCTGGTTAACCAATCTTCAGGCAGGAGAGGGATCAACAAGGGTAGGGCAGGTCAGCAACCAACAGATTGCAGGAACCAACTGCAGTGGGCAGGACCTGAAACATTAACGGACACACCCCATCCCACCACCAGCAAAGACAAGCGAAGACACAAACAAAGCACAAGCAGAGACTAAAAAAGCACAAAATACAAAAACGCTGTTACGTGGTGCGGTATGGAGAGGCACACCACGAGATGTTATAATGCTCTTAAAAGCCCTATTGCAGGGCTTTAGAAGGGGTCAATGAAATAGGTGTTGGGAGAGTGCTTGTGATACGCACAGGAAAACCTTTCCATTTGGAGATAGCGTGGGATTATTAATTAGAAACTTTAAAGGTAATGAAAGGAAACTGAAAACAAAATAAACAATGCTCTGCTATCTGCATGAGACCGAACGGGGCTCTGGTGACTAAAAATAAAACTTATATTCTCTCGGGGTCTATGCCCTTAACGAGGATTTATTGGAGAGAGTTTGTGTTTTTGGTGTAAACCTGAGAACGCATGCTACATATATGCATGTTGTTCTCTCTTTTTCGCTCTCTTTTGCCGGCGTATTAGGGAGGCTGGGTCTTCGCATTGTCTCTTGAGGAATCCCTTCGACGTGTCTACATGGCCGTGTCTCTGCCTGTTCAGAACTCCGCAGGGTAGCCTGCGGAACAGTGCAGAGTATTTATGAGCGGTTCTGCCCCTCATACAAACTCAATAGCGTCATTACAAACTCAATATGGTAACACTGGGTCTTTAAAAAGCTTGGACATTCCAGCTTCCAGAAAACTATGTCATGGAATTAGGAGGCTTATGATAGGCTAATTGATATAATTTGAATCAACTGGAGATGGACCTGTAAGTGTATTTTAAGGCCTAAATTCAAACGCAGTGCCTCTTTGTTTGACATCACAGAAAATGTTCTTTTTTTTTCTTTTACCAAGGAAAGACATGCTGGGTTTTCACAGACATATTCCACAGTCACATATGATATTTCAGTTCTTTTCAATTTACGTAAAAAAAAAATAAATAAATAAATAAAAAACCTCCCATAATGTACAGTACTCATGGTCACTGATGGCCTGTAACATCTGTATAATTGCAGCTTTATGGTTGAGAAATTAAGCATTATATTTTAGATAAATTATGGATGACTTTCATACATACACGTGCACAAAAACTAATGGAAAGTCTTTATCAGAAAACTTGGAATATTTAACTAAGAACCTGTATAATAACACTTGCTTTTGCCTGCTTTTCATATCACACATGCTCACACTGTTATAGTAAACAGTACATGCGGCATGAATGTTGACTAAATGAGTGGCGCACATGCCCTGAGACTGAGCATGGGAGATGATTACCCACAATCCCACAACATGGGAGACAGAAGTACCATTGACAAAGTTACTCGCAATCTACGGTTCCACTTAAATTGAAATTGAATATACACACAATTTCCTGCACATAAACTACATGTGTCCAAAAAAGTTATTTTTTGTAAGAGTCTCTCTCCTCCTCCTGAGCTTCTGGTTTAAACAAACAAACATAATAAAAGTAATAATAATAAGGAGACTAAATGACTGCTTAATCTAATACACTTTCCAGAAAATTTTCACTCTGAAATATTCCGCTTTATAAAAGAAACAAAAATTCATATTTACAACTTGTAAATTTTAAATATTTAACAATTACATGTACATTTTGAACATTGAACCATAAACCTAACATTTTCAAACACAATAGGCAATAGCTGTTTTAACCTTGCACTCTACAAATCACCTATTTATTCACAACAACCCATTTATGCATTAATTACACCTCACTCACTCATCATCTATACCGCTTAATCCTGTATTCAGGGTCACGGGGGCCTGGAGCCTATCACAGAAGACTTAGGGCAAATGGCAGGGTACACCCTGGACAGGGTGCCAATCCATTGCAGGGCACAGACACACACATACACTCACTCATTCACACACTACGGGCAATTTGGGAACGTCAATTAGCCTAACCTACATGTCTTTGGACTGTGGGAGGAAACCCACCAAGCACAGGGAGAACATGCAAACCATGCACACAGAGACGGGAATCGAGCCTGGCCGGGGATCAAACCCGGACCCTGGCGGTGCAAGGCGACAGTGCTAACCATCGCACCACCGTGCCGCCTATTAATTACACCTACTGTATATAAACATTTTTATCTGGTCTACAGTACACTAGGTAGTTAGAACTAGTATATCTAATGACACACACCTATCACTGATTTTTATTTTTATCAGTTGTGTGGAGCAAACAAAAATTCACATGATCATCATGCATTTGCATTTCAGAAACTTTAGAATATATTTGTGAAATTGTTCAAATAAATTATTACAGTATACTGTATTATTATTGTTATTATTGTTGTTGTTCTCCTTCTTCTTCTTCTTTTTGTTAAAAATTATTATTATTATTATTATTATTATTATTGAAACTTGATAAAGCATCTTGTATGATTAATATAATATAATTATAATCATTATAATATAATGATTAATATATCCAATACAAAGATAGTAACCCCTAATGTAGTTTAATTGTGTTTTTATTTTCCGTCTCAGACTGTCTGTCTGTGTGTGTGTGTGTGTGTGTGTGTGTGTGCGCCCGTGTGTGTGTGTGTGTGTGTGTGTGTGTGTGTGTGTGCGCCCGTGTGTGTGTGTGTGTGTGTGTGTGTGTTCCTGCATGAACAGCTGTTTTTGCTTTCTCCTAAGAGAAAGCAGTAGCACTGTTTGTGTACTGGTCCTCTCAGTGGCAAACATGGATAATGACTAGTAAACATGTGGCTAATGAAGACTAAAGGGAAAGGAGCTACAGTAATTAGTTAACTCTTTTTGCTTGTGACAAAGTTTCTAGGGATTGCATCATCTACTATCAAGTGTTTTCAAACTGACTTTAAATTTCAGAATAAAACTTTTTATTATAAATATTAGTAGTAGTAGTAGTCTTGGATGCAGTAGAGACTGAAAGCAAATGCTAAAATTGTATTTATATGTATATAACAGGATGGATGGATGGATAGATGGAAAAAGAGACATTTACTACATTGTAACTACTGTGACGTACATGTGACATACATAGTATGGGGAATACATTTTATTTAATCTGACAAGAGCTAATCTATGGGGTGTAATAAAAAAYTATCAAGGGAAATCCTAAAAAAAATAACAGCACCCACCTGGAGAAGACTGGGAATTTGTACATTTTAATTTTATGAACCACACACACACACACACACACACACACAGAATTAAGATTATCAACAAAATATTAATTTAATGGCAAAATCCAACCCAATTTTTTTTTCACCCCAGCTGTTGTTAATTTAAAAGTCAAAATTCAAATTTGTAAGTAGGGATTAAAAAAATGGTCAAACAATTTGTATAAAGTATTTATCAGGATTTGTATATAATATTAATATTAGTATACTGTCACGTACGCGGGTGCGATGCATAAACGCAGAGGTCTAAGATGCTTCAAAGAATGAGGTTTATTAATAAAGAAAACAGTGAAATCCAATAAACAAATAAACTTTATGATAAAACAAACCAAAACAGGAATAAAGACAGGAAACACACGAACTAAACTGGATAGACATTTACAGGGTGAAATCAACAGTTGCTAGAGAAAAACTGTAACTCAAAACAACCTATTTATAAAGAAATTAATGATCAACTCGGTTCAGTTGAGCGCCCATGTCACCTGACCGAGTTGCAAACTGGGAAATGAAGTATTGAAACTGAAACTTAAAAGAACTACACAAAAATGTCTTTGGCGCCCTCTAGGGGTTATCCCTGACATATAAGTAACAAAAAAAAATAGCAAGTAATATTTGAAGTCACACAAGAATTTAATGATAAACAAGGCTTAATGTAAAAAAATAATTTGTAAATTCGTACAAAACATTTTCACACCGTTTATCTCCGTTTATAAACACCATGTCGTTGTATGACTGCCTCTGAGTGCAGGTGAGGATACATTTGAGCTGCACGTGGTAGATCACTTGGTAGATAACAAATTWCAGACCGAGCTGAAGGCCTGGAGAAGCAGATGCGCGACCTACAGGTGAAGCTGGCCCAGCTACAGCAACGGAAAGCAAGCTGGAATCATGATGGATCGACACTCACCTGTCCCTAAAGCTATCTAGATTTTTAGTGCTTTACAGGTATAGGACAGGACAGTACAAACTTATCACCTTGGCTAAATCAACAATGTGCTTGTTAGATCCAATCCCAACCAGATTTCCAAAAGAAATGATACATACAGCTGGAGAGCCGCTTTTAAACATTATTAATTTTTCATTATATCTAGGTCACGTGATATTTAAAGTTGGCAGTTATTAATCCTCTTCTTTAAAAATCTAATTTAAACCCGAATTAAATAACAAATTACAGACCGATTTCAAATCTTCCATTTATATACATAATATTAGAAAAATGTAGTTGTCAGGCTCAGTAGAGGGCATGGTTGATCCAAGTGAAGATGCTGAGAGGCGATTACGGATAGAAGTGATGTTTTCGAGTTCTTGTGACTGACTTCTTGTGAGTCAGCAGGGTGGTGTTTTAAAGCCTTGGCGTGAATTCCGCACTGTGTTGTGAGCAGAAAAAGCCTCGTTAGAATGAGGAAGCACAGAGTGCCGGCACGAGTGTGCCGAGGCATTGTGTATGACGCCTGTCTTGCGGGAATGTGGAGGTGCACAAAGCCGTGTAACCCGAGATGGATGCCGGCGTGTGAAACCTGAGCCTTGCAGTGAATCAGGAGCATGCAGAGCCGGCGGGAAGAGAGGGAGAGCTCTGTGATGAAATCAGACGTGTGCTGGAGGACCTTGACCCAGTTGGGAAAAAAACAGCATGAGCTCGGTGAGGAGTGAAGATTAATCGTTGTCGGTGAGGGTGGTCGGTGGCAGGTAAGCGGTCGGTAATGGGAAATATCCAAACGGTAATAATCCAATAACAAAAGACAAAGTCGTAGTCAGAAAAACGAAGCAAGGTCGATAACTAGGCAGGCTGAGACGAGAGATAACGTTGGTAAATTGGGGCGGGTAAGGCACACAATAAACTGGCGATGTGGTGGTGTCAGAGTGTGGCTTAAATGGGCTCGAGAAGTACTCAGTGATAGACTACTGGTGTGGAGAGTGGGAAGTGAGGTGGTGAGATGAAAGGAGTGGTTGGGAGCATGGAATGGGATTGCTCAGGTGATCATGGCGAGGCTGTGGCTTGACATGACAGTAGTATCATCACAAATAWGCAACTTCTTGCAGAAAAACAATACCCTCTAAGAATTTAAGCCAGGTTTCAGGCACCATCATAAATTGCAAATGTCTTGGTTTTAGCTTCGGACCAAGGCTGCATCTCAACACTCGTCTTACTTGATCTTACTGCTGCATTCGACACTATAGATCATAATATTCACATAAATCGTCTGGATCCACTCAGGGTTTCTTCCTATTGCCATCTCAGGGAGTTTTTCCTTGCCACTAGCGCCGTCACCCTTGGCTTGCTCTTCAGGCATAATCTCATTGTTATCTAGACACTGTCAGGGATAACACCTAGAGGGCGACCTGAGATTTTGTTTGTAGTTCTTTTTTAGTTTCACTTCATTTCCTAATGTGCAACTCGGTCAGGTGACACTGCTTTGAGCTGCTTTGAGACAATGACCATTGTTAAAAGCACTGTATAAATAAAATTGAATTGAATTAAATTGAAACATAGTAATAGAAGTGCCATAACTTMAMMTAAAYYTAAATTAATTTGTCTATTTTTCAATGCTGAACATAATTCATTCTGTGCACTTAAATTTGTGCCAGTTTTTACACAAAATTAAATATGATCAGCTGTCACTAACCAAGCATGTTACTCACTCACTCATCGTCTATACCACTTATTCCTGTATTCAAGGCCTGGAGCATATTCCAGGAGACTAGGGCACAGGGCATCGCAGAGCATACACACATACTATAGACAATTTTGGCAAGCCAATTAGCCTAATCTGCATGTCTTTGGACTGTGGGAGGAGACTGGGGTATCCCCACTAAGCAAAAGTTAACCACTACACCATGGTGCCGCCTGTTCCATACACTTTGCCATTAATTATCATGAATTTCTTTTATTGTATATTTTTTATGTTATGTTAATTAATAAAAAACTTAATAAAACATTAATTGTCA
Source organism: Clarias batrachus (assembly GCA_003987875.1). NCBI lineage: Eukaryota > Metazoa > Chordata > Actinopteri > Siluriformes > Clariidae > Clarias > Clarias batrachus. The sequence continues at coordinate 163,498 of QMIH01001745.1, read as the reverse complement.
TTTTAATGAATATTCAATCCTATTTGGGAATTTTAGTCCTTGGCCAGCAGTCCATAAACATAAAAAAATGTTAGTAAAGGAGTATGAATCATGGCAAACTGTCAATATGGCAAATGTGACAATATTTAAATATAGTTTACTTGGGTTTTAAATGTATACGCATTTGAATTTACAARGCAGTTGGGTTCTGCTTTGTAAACTTTGTTTTTTTTTATGATGTTGGTATATGTCTGCAATAAATCTAAAATGTTCTTTTTAAGGGCATCAGATCATGTCAGGTGAAAACATAACATTTGTATAGGACTTTTTTAGTGTTGGTTTCCACAATCTTCATCCTAAATACTATGTCTTTCTGCAGTTATGTTCTTAATTTATGTGTGCACTATTATTGGAAATGTATTTTTTCTTTTGTTTTTGTTTGCATCAAACAAAAGTCTTAATAAACTGATGTATTTTACTTTTCAAGTCTTGTCTTGTCTGATGTGTTGTTCAGTACATGCATGCACTGAAGGGTTTATGTATATTTTTGCAGGTTTAGTTTATGCCATTGTAATATTGATAAGATCTCTTGATCTCTTGTTTCTGTAATGGTTAAAACAGCAGAGGTATTTTATTTTGGGTATTTGTAACTGGTAATCTTTGGTATAATACCATAGAACTTTACTCTGTAAAAAACAGCAAAACCCAAATGCTGTCGCTGTGAGATGCAGCGCTAAAACCATTATTCTGTTTGACCATCAGATGATTAATGTATCTGTACAGTACATATTGTTTTGCTTTAGGACACTGCATTTTTGTATGTTTATACGGTTGTCGAATAGGTGTACAGTGGAACCTTGGATTACGAGCATAATTCATTCCGGAAGTGGGCTCGTATTCCAAATCACTCATAAACCAAATCATCATTTCCCATATGAAATAATGAAAACTCAAATTATTCGTTCCACAGCCCGAAAAAATTAATTCATAAAAATAATTAATACAATCTATAAAATGAAAATAAAACAAATTAATCTGCACTTTACCTGCAGTGTGTGTGTGGAATTAGCCCCTTCCCTCGCCTCATTTTACACAGTAACACTCCTCCTCCCTCTCCCCACCTCGCTTTTTAAGATTCACAACAAACACACACACACACACACACACACACACACAACGGAAACACAGTTTTAACAGGAAAAAAAGAAATCTCTCTGAGATTGGA
>QMIH01001745.1:139174-154934 GCA_003987875.1 Clarias batrachus | reverse complement strand
AGCAGAGTTCCTAAAACTGACCCTTGTGGGACCTCATATTTCACTGGCATTACACCAGATGATTTTCCCTTTAGATCTACAAAATGGTATCGATCAGACAGGTATGATCTAAACCATTTTAAAGCCTGTCCCCGTATTCCCATGTAATACAAATTTAACACTAAGGACAAGTAAGACTAGCATTAAGATGCAGCCTTGGTCCGAAGCTAAAAACAAGTCGTTTGCAATCTTAACTAGTACAGTTTCTGTACTATGATGGGGCCAGAAATTCTTTGAGGATGTTGTTTTCCTGCAAGAATGTGCAAATTAGAGCTGAGACTACCTTTTCTAATATTTGTGATATAAATGGAAGGTTTGAAATCTGTCTGTAATTTCTTATTTCATTCGGGTCTAAATTAGATTTTTTTTAAAGAAGAGGCTTAATAACTGCCAACTTGAATGGTTTAGGGATGTGACCTAGACATAATGAGGAATTAATAATGTTTAGAAGCGGCTCTCCAACCGTATGCATCACTTCTTTTAAAAAACTGGTTGGGAATGGATCTAACAAGCACATTGTTGTTTTAGCCAAGGTGATACGTTTATACAGCTCTTCCTGTCTTATACTTGTAAGACACTGAAAATCTATATGTGAGGCTTTAGACTGAACTGGATCATGAGATGCTATTAGAGGTTGAACAACCGTTATTTTTTCATTAAAGAAGTTCATGAAGTCTTCACTTCTAAACTGTGATGAGATACTCTCTGAAGGCATTTTGGGTTTTGTTAGGCGAGCCACTATACTAAATAAGGACCTGGGATTATTTTGGTTTCTTGCTATCAGTTGGCTCAGATGCTTGGTCCTAGCAGCTTTTAGAGCCTGTCTATAGCTGCACATATTATCTTTATACGCAATTCTAAGGACTTCTAATTTAATTTTTCTCCATTTTCGCTCGAGGTTACAGGTTGCCCTCTTTGGGCACAAGTGTGACTGTTGTACCATGGTGCAAGTGTTTTATATATAGTGACTTTTTTTAATCTGATGGGAGCAACAGTGTCTAATGTACTTGTAAAAATAGTGCTGATGCTGCTAGTTACTTCATCTAGATCGTCTGCATTTAGGGGTCTAATAAGAAGTTGGGACAGATCCGCAGATTAATTGTGAATCTGTCTTTAGTAGTCGGATTCAAATTTCTAACAAATCGATAACGTGAGGAGACATAGGTAATCTGTTCTACAGGTAGAGTATATACTAAGAGGTGATATCTCACTCTGTGATATCATCAATTTGAGGTAAGGTCTCTATATTAGAGACATCTATATCATGGGATATAATTAAATCTAGCGTATGATTAAAGTGGTGAGTTGCTCCATTCATATTTTGTTTAACCCCAAAGGAATTTAGTAAATCCATAAAAACAAGGCTAAAGCATTGTTAGCATCATCTACATGAATGTTAAAGTCTCCTACTATCAACACTTTGTCAGAGTTAACCAATAGGTCTGATAGCAGATGTCCAAACTCTTTAAGAAAATCGACATATGGCCCCGGGGGTCTGTACACATTGTAAAATATAGCAAGGGTTTATTATGTATCTCTCTGAGTGCAACATTAATGATAAGCACTTCAGATGAGTTGAACCTGGGCCTTGTTGTCTGAGTAACAGTGAGTACTTCATCGTAGATAGTTTCGACACCACCACCACGACCAGTTAGATGGGGCTCGTGCTTATAGAAATATCCTGACAAAGTAGACTCATTCAGACCAATATATTAATTTGGTTTAAGCCAGGTTTAGGTGAGGCAGAGTGCATCAAGGCAATAATCTGAGATCAATTCATTAACAATCCAAAAATTCCAATTATTCCAAATACATGTGGGATTGTCAATAACAGGCAAAATAACTGGTATCCTGGTACACCATCAAATTAAAAGTCCACACTTATTAAGCAGTAATTGATCGATGTTTTAAGACTTCCAAAGCAAAATTTCTCAGCAGGGAACAACATTGCTTAAAAATCCTTGTGCACAATGTTCTCCCAAGGAAGTCTAATCTAATGCCATTTTAAATGCTTTCGTGGTGGTCCAGTCTTTGCAAAAAATGCTTCAGATCCTTGAATCCTGTCGCGGCGCAAGTGGTTTCCTTTCCAAATAGCAGGCAAGTAAAGGAGAAGAGTGACTTTTTGGTAACGATTGTGGGTAGCCATGTATTTTGTTAACGAGTCTAAACTGAAGGAGMAGTATTTGGGTTTTCTGATTATATTAAAATGCTCTCGGTGGTTTGCTCCAAAATGTTTAATCTCAAAGTGCTAAATTTAACTTTAATAAATTGTCCACTTGATTTATAAAAACTAGCTGTTCGTTAAAAAGGCTTATGAAAACATCATGATAAACATCAAATTTATTTATTTTTTATTACACACTCTGTTGCAAAAAAAGAACATACCAGTACTAGCATGCTGGCACAYCAGTCGGGTTGCTATCACCAGTGGACATCACATAGGGAGACATCCTCCTACCCGCCTGTGACCATATGCGTCACAGATCTTGCAGGGTTTCCTCCCGATTCAAAAACGATCAAAAAGAAAGACCCCTTATGAGCAACTGGATCTTCATCACAGGTTGACCTAGAGAAGATATTCACATTTTGGAAATAATTTCATAGCCAAAAAATTGAGAAGCTCTGGGGAATTACAGAATAAGTTAATTAATACAGTCCAACTGTCATGAAAGATGGATTGCAGGCAAAAATCAAGACTTTTAAATATACAACATAAACACGATCAAAATAACCAACCATGATGATGACGAAAACAGCAGGTAACAAGAGATTAAAAAACAGTACAAAGAACAGTACCAAAACAGATGCAAGACAAATCAAACACCAATTCTAGGCCTATTTATACTTTTTTGAGCTAATGACCCTCTAGTGATTGTTCCTGACTTAATACCCCCCCCCAACCCCCCACCCGCCCCCTCTCCCTTCCTGGAGGACCTGACAACACCCTCAAAATCTTTTGTTGGGCCTTCCAACAATGGGGCTATGGCCCATATCCTCAAGGCAGGGTACTGGTTGGCCTCCTCGTAACTCAAAGTAACAACAGTATTATTGCCTCCGGTCAGTGCATGAGTGCAAGGCCCTCGAAGCCAAGCAGTGCAGGCCATGGCAATAAWRCTAATATGACTATAATGGCTTTCACAAGGTTAACATGGTGACCCCCGCTAGGAGGGCTAGGCTATGAAATTGTAGGACTTTGGGTCTTGGAGGTTAGTCCTTTTACCCTCATGTTTGAGCTGGGCAAAATGTTACTGGAGCACTGCACCTTCTTCCAGTAGAACCTGCATACACTGCCAGGCTTGGGAGTCAGCAGATGTTCACCTTCATGATGAGCTCCTTTACTCACTGTTGGAAGGCATACCACCAGCGATATTCATCGCATGCCCTCCATTGACACCTGGACTGGGGTTTCTCCTCACTCTAGACACTGCCAACCCTGGACACCCTGGTCCATTCCTCATGCTTGTTGCAGAGAGCCACGTCACCCTGAGCACCGTCATGCTATGTCCTGGAAGTCACGCACCATAGCATGATCCAGGAGCCTTCCCAACTCAGCTGCACTACATGATCACCTCTCCCAGTCTCTCTCCAGGGTGCACTACGGGATCCATGATGTTACACCAGACGCAAGCTGTCTGGATTGAAGCCCATTCAAAAATTTGGAGGAGAATCACAAAGAGAGGACTGCAGCTGGAGTCAGTGCTTCCAGAGCCACCATGAACAGATGTAAGACATGAGCTACAACTGTCGTTCCTTGTGCCGTACTCTTGAGCCAGAGTCAATGTCAGAGGTGTCTTACCTGCCAGGGCTAAGAATAAATGGGCAGGGCTTGATTTGTGACCCTTGAAAATATTAAATAAAGCGGGATAATAAAAAACCTTTTTAACATGTACTCCACAGCTGTTTATCATCTGCCTGTCCTATCTCTCCAGATGTTTAGTGTATATTACATCTACCGTTCAATTTTATTTTGAAACAAACCTTTGGATTGTAATGATAATGATGGCTTGTCCCTGCTCAATCCTCTCATATACTGCTTTAGGACAAAAGAAATTAAAGACACCTTAATGAAATTAAAACARCAACAGGCATGGGTAAAAAGAGAAATTATTAACAATAATTATATCTAATTTAAACATTTTAAATGCCTAAAAGAAGAGTAACATAACAAGATCCACACTCGCTATTTCTTATTATGGTATAATAAATTTAATCTAATTATTTTTGTCTTAATTAAATACAATAAACAATGTAAATGTTACTAATAACAACTTAATAATCACCCAAAAAATCAATAAAAACTTTTTTGAACTAAAAACTATTTTGTACTTCCTCTTTGAATTTCACATAAAAATCATCTTTCTTCAACCATCTAATCATGGGTTCAGTTCTCAGTCTCTTATTCTACTGTACCTTGAAAGTTATCCTGAGGACCACAATCCGATGTTGTCTAGCTACACTATCCCATGTACCGACCTAACAGTCTCTAATCCCCCTTAGACAGCAACTCCTACCCAGCAGATAGTATACCTGAGTACATCTTTCACTGCTCTTGTATGTCATCCTGTGTTTCGCTTCTTAAAATATGTATTTACCACTGATATTCCCATCCTTTTTTTGTAAAATCTACAATATTCTGTCCTTCCACATTCCTCTCCTGGACCCCATACCTACCCATCACCTCATCAATCACTTCTGTTTCCTTCCCCAACATGCTCATTAAGGTCAACTCCACTCACCAATCTTTCTTCTTTCAGGACACTCACTACCACTCTGTCTAGCTCACATGCTCAGTATGTTCTCCAACATGCTTATGCTTATAATCTATCAGGTGTTTTACTTGTAAAACTGCACAAATCTGTATCTATAACTACTGATTATTTTCAAGTAAAGAGTTTTTGACTGCATTTATTTGATTAATATTTAGTGCTCTTTGTAGATGGTTATTTTATGCAGAAATGTTTAAGGGGCTGCGTAGTATGGGGTGTAGCAACCCACCGACAGTTGGGCTCGAACCAAGATCCTCAGATCCAAAAATCCATAACCTAGAGTCTTAGCTGCCTGAGCCTCCACTCCCATATCTTAAATTAAGTGCATTTTTGTAAAAAAAAAAATTTCTAGCTTGTGCACACAACTTTAGTTTTATTTTAACTTCCATCTAGAAGCTTTTTRTAATGAAACTTGCTGTTCAGCACACCAGATAATGTTTCCTTAAATCACCTTATTATCTGTGTTTAACGTATGATTATCTGGAGACTGTTTTATGGGTTTGATCTTAGATGACCAAATGGAGACTAATAATGCAACAGGTATTTGCGCACATTCACCATCAGGATGAGCTCATTCAAGTCTTATACTTTTGATCCTTAAGTAAATTTGAAGGCGAGTAAATTTGACACCCCCAGCCTGGCTGTACACTGCCTTGGCATAGGCAAAATCTTCTTAAAATTCTTATCACAGGTTAATGACCCCCATCCCCAACCAAGCCTATAATCTCTTTTGAGATCACCAATCAGATATTCACAGAGAAATGCCCTTAGGTATAGTACAAGGTACAGTACAATTTAGAAACATGCAGAATGCACTACTCTGAATTATATTTTTAAACTGGTTTTAAAGTAAAACTGCTTCAAACCCAATGCTTTGCATTTTGTGTCAACTTGCTGCTTGTTTATAGTCAGCCTTCGGGGGTTCAATTTCAAAGGGTGTGAGCTGATATATGTATAGCAATTACAYCAAAGTATGCTCAAAGCCCCAACAGTAAGTGTTTAAAATCCCAACAGACAAGTCTTCGTCCCTTAGTCTGTTGAAGCCTTTGCAAAAGCCTGGATTTAAATTTAGGGAAAGCAGGATTCAAGTGTTGCAGATACACTGATAATGCATTTTATATATTCTACATGTACATGACTTTATGATTTTATTGTATAAAGCAAGGAAGGAAGATTAAAATTTTAGTCCTGTCAAAAATACATTGTAAACAATTTTTTGTCAGATAACTATATATACTGAAACCTACATGTACAAAAACAGCACAACCAACATTCCTCAAATTGTCCTCCAAGGATTCACAGGGATTCCTGCTGAATATTATGGATTGGTTGGAACTTTGTTCTTATTCATTTATCTGATGCTTGCATCTGGCAATGTTTTCATCCTTGTATTTGTGGCATGTGAAAAAAGTCTTCAGAAGCCAACATATATCATCTTCTGTAATCTTGCAATATCAGATCTTGGATTTGGAACTACAACTTTGCCCAGAATCATTGCTAGGTACTGGATATCAGATATCATTTCATTCAATGGTTGTTTTACACAAATGTATTTTGTCCATTATTTTGGGACTTGCACGTCATTTCTTATGGCATTTATGGCCCTTGATCGATTTGTTGCTATATGTAACCCACTGAGATACCCAGTTCTGATTAGACTATCCACTATTGTAATTCTCTGTTCAGTAGTTTGGATAGGGAGCCTTTTCCTTCTTGGTGCAATTACTGCACATGCCCTTAGTGTGCCTTACTGTGGCCCAAATATAATATATCACTGCTACTGTGAATATATCTCGATAACTTACCTAGCATGTGCAGACATAGCAGCACTGAAAGCCATTAGTACTTCCATTGCTATGACAGTACTGTGGGGTCCTTTGTTTTATATTATATTTTCTTATGTAGCCATTATTATTTCAGTCATGAAAATCTCAACTAAAGAGGGACGATATAAAACCTTTTTAACATGTACTCCACAGCTGTTTATTATCTGTCTTTACTATCTCCCCAGAAGTTTTGTGTATGTAGCTTTTGCTATTGGATTTCGTTTTGAAACAAACCTCAATATTGCATTGATAATGATGTACAGTCTTCTTCCTGCCCTTATTAATCCATTTATATACTGCTTTAGAACAAAAGAAATTAAGGACACATTAATGAAGAAATTAAAGCTAAGACAGGTGAGGGTAAAATGAAGCCATCATGAAGAAAATGATGACTTATCTGTGATGATTAACATGTAACAATTAAAATGTAGAAAAATTGGTGAATACCTGTTTTATATGCAGCATGAATGTTACATGTTGAAACTAGTCAATTAAGTAAGGAAAATCCTTGTTAATTGGAAATATATCATACTACAAGATTATGTTTGGTAAGTTGATATTAAAAGGCCAAATTAAGAATGCTTGTACTCTTCAGGATATTTTTGTTTATTCATGAGATATATTGTACATTGCTCATGTTAGAGCATTGTTTATCACCTATTTATGTAATTTACAATTTTTAATATGGATGAACGTACAGCATTGCASCAGAAACCATGCCAAACCATTACAAACGGTCTAAAAACATTCATTATTAACATACAAAGTACCTTTGTAATTTTTAAGTCTTTTCAACAACTTCTACAATTTCTCAGTTACAATTACTACATGTTTTGAATGATCTGGTTACCCCTGTTATAGATAATTTTTTTTTTTTTTTTTTTAAGATTGTGCTAAATGTTATGTCAGTAGTGAACAGTGGCCAACTAGGGTGACCATCAAATTCATCCTCTCAATTTAAGCTCCCTAATTTGTTGGTATAAATAAAATATACTACCATATATTTAAGAACCTAACTTTCAACTCACAGTTAGTTCTTATCTGTCACCAACTGACCGTGTTGCTTGTATCAGTTAGGTTCTTAACTAACTGTGAGTTGAAATTATGACTTAGGTCCCTAATGGTGATAGTGAAATGTTTCACAGACTGTCTCATACCTGGAAAGTCATACAGGAAATATAATTTTTGCCACTAAAGCCTTACTTTATCAGTTTCTCTCAATCAAAAAAAACAAACAAAAGAACCTTCAGGAGCCATGTAAAATCTGCTTTTGAGAAGTTGACCATTCTTCACAAAATTGTGTTAAGCTACTCAGGAGAGTGTGCACTTGATGAGAATGAATCTCAATAATTAAAAAAATATATTTCAAATTTATTAATGATATGCCTGTCACATGACAATTAGTCAATGCATGGTAAATAACTATCCTTCCATGTTTTAATAAAGCATTGGACAGTTCTTAACCCAATATTTGTTTCCTTTGCTTGATGCAGGGCAATAATTTTGTCCTTCTGAAACAGAATAATATATTTGCCACAATCACAGGATATGTCTTCTGGCATGGGTGTGAAGAAATGAGAAGCTACTTACTGCATAATTTAGGATTAAATAACTTGTTGCCAGCTAAACCATAATAATCACTACAGTAATTATTCAATGGAAGGCTCTTCGGTATTTGCTTAGTTAAATCCAGGTGGTGAGTTTATTTTTTTTGCTTGATATTGTATAAGACTGGGTTATATCTTTACCAAACTTGAATGAGACATTCCTTTACTGAATTAATAACTTATTTATCATGAAAGTTTATTCTCTAAATTGTGTGGCTTCCTGCATAACCTTTGCAATTTTGCCAATTTTAAAAATAATTAAAAGTCAAATTAATGAAGAAAAATTAAATTTTATATGGTATTGCATAAAACTTAAAAGCTAGATTTAGGACTAAATGATAAGGCCTTCTTCTATAGCTTGGGGAGTGGGGTTAGTTCAAATAATCTTTTTAATTTTTGGCAATGTAAGTGTGATCAAACTGGAATTTTGTGTATTTCACCATAAACCAAATCTCTAAGTTTTCTACTGTTGACTCAGTTGTAGTAAAGAATGGCTGCTATCAACCCATCAGGTTGCACCAGACATTTCAGTGGCAAAATTGATCCAACACCCCATTTATGGTTGCTTTAGTATAATACACAATATAGCCAGAACTAGATCCTGAAAGCATATTTGAAAAGGGTGTATTTTTAAACATGATTCTGTAGACTATGTGAATTACAGTGAAGGTAAAGTGGGGTAAAGTTCCCTTAAAAGCCTCATCTGAGCACTCCGGTCTAGCGGGCAAGGCGATGACAGCATAGAGAAAGAGGGTCCTGACGACAAGTAATAAAAGTGCCTGAGATAACAGGATTTTTTTAGTAGAAAACGAACTCAAATAAGTGTAGACATATCAGGCTTGTAGTAATGCCTAAATTCAGAAAGAAAAGCCAAACACAAAGTACAGAACGTCACGAAAGAAAGGAAGACGATTTACTAGCTAATACTAAATTAGATAAGAGAATTCAGGAAAGACTTTAAACACCAGTTAAACAGTGGAAGAGAAGATATTAACAAAATTTGGGCGGAAGAAACGGAAGAACGCATCAACTCAGCTGAGGTGCGGATTCAATCGTCGGAGGAGGTTTTGACGGAGTTGSTGAAACTACAAATGCACATGGAAGAAAAAATAACTGACTTGGAGTGGCGTTCGCGAAGAAACACTATCAGGATATCAGCCAAGAGCAAAAATAAAAGTAAATAGAGCCATATCAAATTTTTTCGAACTAGAAAGAGGTACAAGACAAGGTTGTTCATTGAGTCCCTTATTGTTTGCAATATTCATTGAAACGTTAAGCCAGAGTATCATGCTAATTAATACAGGTATTAGAATGTGTAACGGGTTCGACCCTATGTTGCACGAGCAGAACCATGAAACACGGACACAAGGCGAGGTCTTAGGGAAAAAGGATAATTTATTTAAGGAAAATGGGGAAGGAAAGGGTTAAACCCTTTAAATGTAGGTTAGTTTACAGTTTAGTTCCCAGTTTATTATTTCCTTTTTTTATCGGCTGTTTGAAAATCACTGACAGCGCCAGCAGCGGTCAGGTGTGACCTTAGGTTTATTTTAGGACATCTGTTTACCAAGTCTGGAGTTAACATTTCAGCTTACTGTCAGTGTCACAAACTCACATTGTCACTCTTTCAATCAAAAAGATTCTAAAGCTTCGGAAATACTATTAACTTTGCTATTACAGAGGCTTCACTACCCAAGAAACTGATTAACATAGAGTTTTGTGAGCTCTGTATTTTAATAGGAAGAGTGTTTGTGCCCGAGTGTTATATCGCTTAACTTATTTGTATGATACCGCATTAAGTAAATTCTTTAATGCAGATGTTAATACAGACAGACAGTGGCTAACGCTAACAAAGTTCAACAGTTTATTTACTTTCAGCACAGGCCGTTTATTTACATTCCAGAATTCCTACCAGAGTGTGTATTTTACACACTCTAGAGGTATATAGGCTTATTAATATCTTTTATTTTTTCATCCAAAATAGATATTTTATTTATCTTTGTCTTTAGTAGATTCTCTTGTTCTCTTTAACCAGAGCTCTGCAGTGAAGGATTGGGTAAGAGGGGTGATGGCTGGCCTTTTGGAGCTACTGGAGGAGCATGAACGATCTGGAGTCTACACATTGGGGGAAACAAAGACTTAAACTTTGATAGTTTTTAAAAATAGATACTTTAATAATTAAAAAACAAATAGAGACTAATAGGCAGCTGGTGTTAGTCAGGTATTTCACTGAACCAAAATGCAACGTCTGTTCACCAGTTTTATACAAATGACTGTTTTAACTTTGGCTAGTTTGGGAAGAATAGAGTTTTTTATGTCATGTTGTGTGTTTTAATTGTTAGGGTATTATTAGGCCAATTTGTTTTTATTAAAAAAAAACATTTACTTGAACCAACTACAGTACTACAGGGCTAAAATAGGAGACAACTTTGTTTTAAATACATAATGCATCCCTTGCAAGAATGCCCTTCTCCCTCTTGGAAGATCAGATAACAACCTGGTTCTTCTCACCCCCACCTACACACACATCATCCAGCAGCAGCTTGTGACCAAAAGGAATGTGTGAACGTGTTTGGGGTATTCAGACACAGTTTCCCATTTTAAAAGGCTCAAGACACATCTCTTTAATCTGGGGTTACATAATCCATCCCATAACCTCATACTCCACTATATCTATCCTGAATGACAACTATGCTAATTCTTTTCACCTGCTCTTTATTTCTCTACCCATTCCAAGAGATCTGGAGATTGTGCCAGCTTCAGTGGACAAAGGCCAACCCTGCAAGGATCCTGAGGCATCCAGAGAAGGACCACCTCCAGCTGGATTCTGCTTCATGATGATTTAAAGCTACACATGCTGCTCTTGAGCTCCCAGTGATCCAGACCTCCTTCAGTCACACAGACATTACACTCTCCCTTAGGCCATAGTTTTCACAACTGCTTCCCTCTCACACCTCCCTTAAGACTGACAATAGAACGTCACACTGTCTATTTGCCACAATAAACTTCACAGCTCTATCACCACATCTCTTTCACCTTGTCCAGCAACTATATGTCCTCTACTCCCCACACCCCCCTCTCTGTTTCAAGACATCAGGTGAAGAGGCAGCTGGAGAGACTGAATCAAAACAAGGCTGCAGGTCCTGATGATATTAGCCCCTTTCTGAAGGCCTGTGCTAATCATCTATGTCGGATTTTACAGCACCTGTTTAACCTAATCCTGGCTCAGGAGAAGGTTCCCACGGTGTGGAAAACATTCTGCCTTGTTCCAGTTCCATAAAAGGTCATCTCCATCCACCCTAAATGACTACAGACTAGTTGCCCTTACATACCATCTAATCAAGGTTTTGGAGAGGATGGTGATGGCTCATCTCAACAGTTGTGGGGTATGTTACTTGTGGTTAGGAAACAAAGTACAGAGGCCTAGTGGACAGCTTTGTGAATTGGTGTGAGAGGAACCATCTCATCCTGAATGTGACTAAGACCAAGGAGATGGTGGTGAATCTCAGGAGGACCAAGTCTACCCTGAGCACAGTCCTCTTCCTGGGTGAGGAGGTGGAGGTGGTGGAGAACAACAGATGTGAAACCTTGGATTTCACATTGACGACAGATTGGCCTGTTAATGCGACAAAGATGCTGTCTGCAGAAAAAAAACAGAGCAGACTGCTTCTTGAGGAAACGCAGGTCCTTTAATGTCTGCAGCAAAATGTTGCTGATATTTTATCATATATATTATTTGCTTCCATATGCTGGGGCAGCAGCATCAGAATAAGTGACTCTAAGAAAATCAACAAACTCCTAAAACAGGCTAGATCAACACTGGGTACTCCCTTGGAATGTTTGGACCTTGTAGTGGAGAGAAGGATGTTACACAAACTGTTAACAATCATGAAGAACACCTCACATTCCCTCCACAACCTACTGGATAAATAGCGGAGCACTTCCAGTAAGAGTATGCTTCAGCTCCGCTGTGACAAAAAACACTACAGGAGGTAATTTCTGCCAAATGCAATTAGACTTTACGATAATGCTGCTCTGTTTCAAGATGGGGATCTCCTTCTCTGACAGCACAATAAACAGGCTTATATATATATTCTTTTTTCAATGCACTAAGGTCACATCCTTCAATCATTGCATTCTCTTTTTTATTAGTATTTGCTATTTTATATACATGGGTTTGACAATGAAACTGAAACACCTGGTTTTAGACCACAATAATTCATTAGTATGGTGTAGGGCCTTTTTTTGCAGCCAATACAGCATAAATTTGTCCTGGGAATGAAAGATACAAGACCTGCACAGTGGCTAGAGGGATTTTGAGCCATTCTTTTTGCAGAATTGTGGCCAGGTCACTACGTGATGCGGGTGGAGGAAAACATTTCCTGACACGCTCTTCCAAAACACCCCAAAGTGGCTCAATAATATTTAGATCTGGTGACTCTGCAGGCCATGGGAGATGTTCAACTTCACTTTTATGTTCATCAAACAACCCTGTCACCAGTCTTGCTGTTTGTATTGGTGCWTTATCATCATGATACACAGCACTGCCTTCAGGATACAATGTTTGAACCATTGGGTGCACATGGTCCTCCAGAATGGTTTGGTAGTCCTTGGCAGTGACGCGCCCATCTAGCACAAATATTGGGCCTAGGGAATGGCATGATATTACAGCCCAAACTATCACTGATCCACCCCCATGCTTCACTCTGGGCATGCAACAGTCTGGGTGGTACGCTTCTTTGGGGCTTCTCCACACCGTAACTCTCTCAGAGGTGGGAAAGACAGTGAAGGTTGACTCAGAGACCAAAGCATGGTTCACATTGTCCACAGCCCAACATTTTCGCTGCTGGCACCATTGAAACAGATGTCTGGCATTGGCACGAGTGACCAAAGGTTTTGCTATAGCAGCCCGGCCATGTACATTGACCCTGTGGATCTCCCGACGACCTGTTTTGGTGGAAAGAGGAGAATTGAGGTGCACATTTAATTCAGCAGTGAGTTGGACAGCTGTGGTTTTACGTTTCTTTGGATATAATCCGGGTTAGCACCCGGACATATCTTTCCGACAGCTTCCTCTTGCATCCACGGTTACTCCTGTTGGATGTGGTTTGTACTTCTTGGTGGTATGCTGACATTACCCTGTATACACTGGCTCTTGATACATCACAAACACTTGCTGTCTTGGTCACAGATGTGTCAGCAAGAGACACACCAATAATCTTTCCTTTTTTGAACTCTGATATGTCACACAATGTTGTGTGCATTGCGTTCTCTCCCCATTGCTCTTCAGCCTCTATACCAACGACTGCACCTCTACAGACCCCACTGTCAAGCTCCTGAAATTTGCAGATGACACTACAATCAACTGCATCATCCAGGACAGKGATGAGTCTGCATACAGAAGGGAGGTTGAGCAATTGGCTGTCTGGTGCAGTCACAACAACCTGGAGCTGAACACAATCATAACAGTGGAGATGATCGTGGACTTCAGTAGAAACCCACCTGCACTTCCCCCACTCAACATCATGAACAGCACTTTGACAGCAATGCAGTCATTCCGGTTCCTGGGCACAACCATCTCTCAGGACCTGAAGTGGGACATTCACATTGTTAAAAAGGCCCATCAGAGGTTGTATTTTCTTTGCCAGCTGAAGAAGTTCAACCTCCCACAGGAGCTGCTCACACAGTTCTACTCAGCCGTCATCGAATCTGTCCTGTGCACTTCAAAAACTGTCTCAAAAATTCAAAAATTCAAATTTTATTCGTCACATACACAGTCATACACAGTATGATATAAAGTGAAATGCTTACACGACTGCTATTGACCTACAAAATTACAACAAAAAAGAAATAAGATATTTAAAATAAAGAAACACTTATTTACAAAATGTACAGAATAAGAATAAAAATAGAAATGAAATAAAGTATTTGAATAAAATAAATATAAAGAGGTTAAAGAATATCTAATAAAAATAAAGTATATATAGTGACTGAATGTAATGAAAATGTGGTGTAGTGCAGACCAGAATGTAGTGAAATTTAACTTCACGGTGTGCAAAATGTGCAAGTGTGCAAATGTTCCATGTGTAAACCGGTTGTGCGTCCCGGTAAAAAGTAAAAGTTAAGAAGTCTGCAGTCCTGATGTGTGCAAAATGTGCAAGTATGTGAGTGGTAGGTCCTATGTGGTGTTGTGATTGAGAGCTCGTATAGCCTGCGGGAAGAAACTCCTCCTCAGTCTCTCTGTGTTGACCTTCAGGGAGCGGAAGCGCTTTCCTGACTGCAACAGAGAGAACAGTCCGTTGCTGGGATGACTGAGGTCTTTCACTATCTTCCTGGCCTTGGTCCAGCACCGCTTGTTGTAGATCGTCTGAAGGTCAGGGAGCTTGGTACAGATGATGCGTTCAGCTGATCGAATCACCCTTTGTAGGGCTCTCCTGTCCTGTATGGTGCTGTTCCCGAACCAGGTTGAGATGTTTCCCGTCAGTATGGTCTCTATGGTGCAGGAGTAGAAGTTCCTGAGCACCTTAGAGAGCAGTCTAAAGTCTCTCAGGCGTCTGAGGTGGTAGAGACGCTGCCAGGCCTTTTTCACCACGGTGTTGATGTGACAGGACCATGAYAGGTCCTGCGTGATGTGAACACCGAGGTAGCGGAAGCTGTCTGGTTTGGCACAGCTACAAAAGCAGACATCAGAAGACTACAAAGGACGGTTCGGACTGCTGAAAGGTTTTATCGGCACTCCCCTACCCACAGTGCAAGAACTGTATATATCCRGAGTGAAGAAAAGGGCTCGGAATATCACTTTGAACCCCTCACACTCAAGCCACCTTCTTTTTGAAAATTTGCCATCTGGCCGAAGATACAGAGCACCGAACACCAGGACAGTCGGGCACAAGAACAGTTTTTTTTTCCCCAGGCAATTTATCTCATGAACAACTAACACATTCTTCTCACTGTGCATTAAATATATGTGCAATACTGCGTGCAACACCACTGTGCAATATACTGTGCAATACCACAGATATTTATTTAACTTATTTGTAAGTAATCTCACACCCTACTCAATTTGATGTTAACCCAAAAACCCATCCTTGTTATTTGTTTTTGTTATGGAAGCTCTGTCACTAAAACAAATTCTTTGTATGTGTAAGGATTCTTGGCAATAAAACTCTTCTGATATTTTAAGCAAAACTGTGCTATTACTCTGCTAATTAAGCCTTCATACTCTGCTCTTACTGGTGGAATGTGCAATCAATGAAGATTGGCCAACAGCCTGGTCAAATTTAGACATGAAACCTCCAACACTAAATTGGCCAGTGTTTCAGTTTCCCCTGTACTTGCTGGTTCATTCTCTCCATTACACTTGCTGGTGCACCTTCTGTAGACTTTAATTCCCACCTGTATATACAATTGTCACGCACTTGTACGTAGAAGCAGTATTTCATATTTGTATTATTGGATAGCATTTTCTACCTCTTTAATGTACCTTAAATTTGACAAAATCTTACATTATATATATATATATATA
>QMIH01001745.1:119687-133615 GCA_003987875.1 Clarias batrachus | reverse complement strand
GAAGCACTTCATGATGATGGGTGTGAGTGCAACAGGGCGGTAGTCATTGAGACAGGACACAGAAGACTTCTTCGGCACGGGGACGATGGTGGTAGACTTGAAACATGTGGGAACGACGGCGCTGCTCAGAGAGATGTTGAAGATGTCGGTGAGAACATCTGCCAGCTGTTCTGCACATTCTCTGAGCACTCTGCCTGTGATGTTGTCTGGTCCAGCAGCTTTGCGTGGGTTGACTCTGCGTAGAGTTTTCCTCACATCAGCCGTGGTGAGACACAGCACCTGGTCGTTCGGCGGAGG
Organism: Clarias batrachus; assembly: GCA_003987875.1. Lineage (NCBI taxonomy): Eukaryota > Metazoa > Chordata > Actinopteri > Siluriformes > Clariidae > Clarias > Clarias batrachus. The sequence goes on along the minus strand of QMIH01001745.1, from coordinate 133,318 downwards.
GATAGTCTTCCTCGGCGTCACGTCGTTCTGCATGTCGATCCGTGCATAGAAGTTATTCAGCGCATCTGGAAGGGAGCCGTCACTGTCACAGGAAGGTGATGAAGTCCTGTAGTTGGTGATGGCTTGTATMCCCTGCCACATGCGCCGTGTGTCACCGCTGTCCCTGAAGTGATTGTGGATTCTCAGGGCGCTTTCTTGTATAGCGCTTTTCCATTTGCCACAATAAACTTCACAGCTCTATCACCACCACCCCCATACATCTCTTTCACCTTGTCCAGCAATGATGTGTCCTCTGCTCCCCCACCCTCCTCTCTGTTTCAAGACATCAGGTGAAGAGGCAGCTGGAGAGACTGAATCAAAACAAGGCTGCAGGTTCTGATGGTATTAGCCCCAGAGTTTTGAAGGCCTGTGCTAACCAGTTATATGGGATTATACAGCACCTGTTTAACCTCAGGAGAAGTTTCCCACACTGTGGAAGTCATCCTGCCTTGTTCCAGTTCCATAAAAAGTCATCTCCATCCATTCTAAATGACTACAGACCAGTTGCCCTTACATACCATCTAATGGAGGTTTTGGAGAGGATGGTGCTGGCTCATCTCATCAGTTGTGGGGTGTGTTAATGGTGATAAGGAAACAAAGTACAGAGGCCTTGTGGACAGCTCTGAGAATTGGTGTGAGAGGAGCTATTTCATCCTGAATGTGACTAAGAACAAGGAGATGGTGATGGATCTGAGGTGGACCAAGTCTACCCTGAGCACAGTCTGCTTTCTGGGTGAAGAGGTGGAGGTGGTGGAGACGTACAGATACCTTGGAGTTCACATATAACAGATTGTACTGGAAATGCAACAAAGATGCTGTCTGCAGAAAAAAAAAACAGAGCAGACTCTGCTTCTTGAGGAAAGTCAGGTCCTTTAATGTCTGCAGCAAAATGTTGCTAATATTTTATCAGTCTGTTGTGGCAAGTGCAATATTCTGTGCTTCCATATGCTGGGGCAGCAGCATCACAATCAATGACTCTAAGACAATCAACAAACTCATAGAACAGGCCAGCTTAACACTCGGCACTTCCCTGGATTATTTGTAGCTGGTAGCGTAGAGAAGAATGTTACACAAACTGTTGGCAATCATGGAGAACACCTCACTCCCCTGCCACAACCTACTGGATGAATAGAAGGGATTTTGAGCCATTCCTCTTGCAGAATAGTGGCCATTTCACTAATTGATGCTGGTGAAGGAAAACATTTCCTGACTCGCTCCTCCAAAACACCCCAAAGTTGCTCAATAATATTGATAATAATATTATAATATAGTGGCCATATAATATCACTGAAACCGACGTCTGGCACAGGCACGAGTGACCGAAGGTTTGGCTATAGCAGCCCAGCCATGTACCCTGTGGAGCTCCCGACGGACAGTTTTGGTGGAAATGGCAGAATTGACGTGCACATTTAATTCTGCAGTGAATTAATTCTGGGCAGCTGTGTTTTTATGTTTTTTGCACCCAATCCGGGTTAGCACCGGGATATCCCTTTCAGACAGCTTAAGCTTGCRTCCACAGTTACTCCTGTTGGATGTGGTTTGTCCTTTTTGGTGGTATGCTGACATTACCCTGGATACTGTGGCTCTTGATACCTCACAAAGACTTGCTGGCTTGGACACAGATGCGTCAGCGGGACATGCACCAACAATTTGAACTCTTTTGAACTTTTATATGTCACACATATTAGTGAAACTGTGCTGTTACTCTGCTAATTAAACCTTCAAACTCTGCTCTTACTGCTGGAATGTGCAATCAATGAAGATTAGCCACCAGGCTGGTCAAATTTCACCATAAAACCTCCAACACTAAATTGGCCAGTGTTTCAGTTTCATTGTTCAATATCTGTACGTGCTGGTTCATTCTCTCCACGCTTTCGTTMCCACCTGTATATACATCATCATGCATGTGTACATAGAAGCAGTATTTTATATTTATATTATTGGATAACATTTTCTATCTCTTTAATGCACCTTMAATTTGACACAATGTTTACATTTTATATATACTGTATATATATAAACTTCTCCCAAAGTTGCAGTGAGGAATAATATTATGCTAAATTTTACCCTATTGCTGCATGTTTAATAAAATAGGTCTGCAAATAATATATACACTGTCTGATTATGTAAAGATTAATTGTGGTATTAAACTTCTGGCTGGTAACCAATGTCTAGACATCATGCAATATGAATAAACAAAACAAGGGTGCTCATAAAAAACCTCTAAGGGTTTAATGAGATGTACATGGTGTTGATTATGTCAAACAATGATTCAAGCCTCAAAAGTAAGGGTTAAAAAGCCCTAACCATGACTGGTCTTTATAACTTTGGACAGCTTTGTAAGAACCTCTTCAAATTTAAAGAAGGTAGGATCCAAGAGCTCTGGATTCAATCATAATTCATAAAAAAATGCATTTTGTGTAGTTGAAAGTCCTGTGTAAATTATATTGCAAACAATTATCCTCTTTTCTGTCAGATGACTAACTATACCGAAATATTGTACCAAAACAGCACAGCCAACATTTCTGAATTTGTGCTTAAAGGATTCACAGGAATTCCCACTGAGTATTATGGATTGGTAGGAATCTTTTTCTTATTCATTTATCTAATGYTGGCATGTGGAAACATTTTCATACTTGTATTTGTGGCATGTGAAAAAAGTCTTCAAAATCCAACGTACATCATCATTTGTAACCTTGCAATATCAGATCTTGGATTTGGAACTACAACTCTGCCCAGAATTATTGCCTACTACTGGATGTCAGAGAAGATCATTGCATTCAATAGTTGTTTCACACAAATGTTTTTTGTCCATTTGTTTGGGTCATGCACCTCATTTCTTTTGGCACTTATGGCTCTTGATCGATTTGTTGCTATATGTAACCCACTGAGATACCCAGTTCTGATTAAAAACACCAATATAGTGATTCTTTGTTCAATGCTTTGGGTAGGAAACATTGTCTGGCTTGGTCTAATCACGGTATATGCTCTTAGTGTGCCTTACTGTGGCCCAAATATTATACATCACTGCTACTGTGACCATAGTTCAATAATTAGTCTAGCATGTGCAGACATAACAGCCATAAAAGCCACTACTACTTCCATTGCAATGACAGTACTGTTGGGTCCTTTATTTTATATTATATTTTCTTATGTAGCCATTATTAGTTCAGTCATGAAAATATCAAATAAAGAAGGACGATACAAAACCTTTTTAACATGTACTCCACAGCTGTTTATCATCTGTCTGTACTATGTCCCCAGAAGTTTTAAGTATATTGCATCAGCTCTTGGATACAATTTTGAACCAAAYCTCCGCATTGCAATGATAATGATGTACAGTCTTTTCCCTGCCCTGATCAATCCATTCATATACTGCTTTAAGACCAAGGMAATTAAGGACACGTTAATGAAGAAATTTAAGCCAAGGCAAGTGATGGTAAAATAATAATAATAATAATTTTACCTACATAAATATATCATCTTTTGGAATTTTTATTTGTAATTGGTCAATGATGTGTAACATATAAACCTAATTTCTCATTTATTAATGGCTAATTATATAGTAAATGTCATTAGTTCTGATTAATCAGTCAAAAATATTGTTAATCAATGAAATCATGTTTTGTATCATATGGAAACTAAATAGACATATTGTATGTAAGATAAAATCAAATAGCCAAATAATGAAAAAGAAAATGCTCATGCTTGTACCTTTTAGCTAGGCTATTATAGGTTGTTAATTTATGTATGTTCGAGAAATGGTGTAACTAATCCAGTACTCAAATGATTGTTGCAATGTTTTACCTATTTGAACTTGAAATTTGTGCTTGTTCATTTTAATAGCTTAAGCTACAGCCATGTAGTTAGAGGCAAGGATAGATTTTTATTTACATACAAGTAAAGCAAATACTAAAAGGGCCACAACTAGGAGTCTAAGCATGCACTATGGATATAAAACGCAGACTGTGAAAGTGAGGTGAGCAACCTCAGAGAAGGAAGAGGAAGCATAAAACCTCCATTATCAGATTTTTAATAGAATACTTGTTTAAATCCATAATAAACAATCCAGGTATCTGATACACTGTCCTCTTAAAAATGGTGTTCTGACATGCATTTCAACCAAATGACAGTATGGTCTGTATAGGGTGCAGAAGTTCAGGTCCCTTCGGCAAATAATGTGTCATTAAACTTGCCATTCTTTCTACTTTCATGAAGCTGTAGAAATTGTTATTATGCTTCAAGATGTATAAAACAAGGCTTGCATGTGTCTGGAGAATTGTATTTAGTTCACAGGCCAGATTTAGGTTTTTAGTTTTAGGCCACATGTTTGCAGCACTTTGAGCTGCTATGTGGGTTCCATGATCTATGAATAAAACATAATATTTATTGAAATATTAATTGTCTATTAATATAAATTGTCTTATATATGTTCTAAAGACATGCATTAGTTCCAGTAAATAGATTTAACATATATGTAAGCTTAAGACCATTATTTTACACAAATGTATAGATGCAATACATGTGTAAATGTTTTGGAACATATATCTGTTTGTTACCATTTCAAATGCTTCTTCTCATGTGTTAACTGTATGTTTTTGTCATGATAGCACATAGGCATTACTCTTACTTTCCACTTACCATTAGCTGTCCACATCACAGGCCCCTGATCATGTTCACTTAATTCTTGTTAAATCCTGCATATTTAAGCTCCTGTTATTTCCTGTCATTTGTGTTTAGCTTTTTTTGTGCCCTTGCATTGTTTTGCAAAGTAAGCCTAGTTCATGTTTATAGTGTGATATCAGTTATGTAATTTGTTTCCACTTACAGTATATAAATAAAGATACGAGTTAACCATATATTTCGTATTTAATTGCATTGGTAAGAGAAGTCAAGTCAAGTAGGCTTTTATTGTCTGGTGGCTTTGTGGGTGCAGCGTGTGGTGTAAATGTCTTCGATAAAAGGGAGAGAGGGACCCCGATGATCTTCTCAGCTGTCCTCACTATCCGCTGTAGGGTCTTGCGGTCTGATATGGTACAATTCCCAAACCTGACAGTGTTTATTAGTTGCACCAGACAAAGAGAGTCATGGATGTCTTTGATGATAAAAATCAATGATGATAACTACTTATTAAAATTAGCTATTACTTGGAGCAGGTTTAAAGAAGCTCAGTGAAAGAAGTGGTCTTGTAAAGAATGTATGTGGTAACGTGTCTGAATTAATTGGGAGCAGTCCCGTTTTTGTCACAACAAGCCAGGTGTGGCACAATAAATACACACATTCACTTGCTCAGTGAATCCATATATATATATGCACTCCTCAATTAAAACTAAAGCATGCATTCCATTAACATGGAAGTAAGTGGAGGTAGAAACAGGAAAATGAGTGGGTGTTAGGAACGTCCACTAGAGGGCACTGTGTTCATGTCCGTCCTGTTTGTAGTTTTTGTTGGTCGACTCAGTTTCCCAGAAGGCACCTCAGTCCGGTGATAGGGCTCACCTGAACCGAGGTGGCTCATTAAACATCTTATAAATAGCAGTTTGTTCTGGGAAACTGGGTCGAGCATTATACCGTCATGTGGGCATTCCTTTTATTTGTTTTTGGTTTCTTTGAAGTTTATATTTTAGTTATATTGTTTAACCTGTTTTCAAGAGGGATTTAGTTTTGTTTTCTGTATTTTCCCTTGTTCTAGTGGATTCATGGAGCTGCCTTGTTCAGTGTGTAAGTACTGTTCTGTGTCTCCCCAGTGTTGGCCTTCATGTGTAGTTCTCTGTCTGTGGTGTCCCTTATCTGTTTAGATTTGTATAGCCACATGAGGGATTAGCCACTAGCAAGGTTAGCCGCTAGTAGGCCTTAGCTGCTAGTAGAGTTAGCCCCTAGGAGGGTTAGCCTCCAGTAGGCTAGCCTCTAGTGGGATTGACTGCTAGTGGTTCTGGTCGCTAGTAGGTTAGCCGCTAGTTTGGAATAGCCTCATGTGTGCCTTTCCTTTTGTGTTCAGTTCCCCCCTATTAGGTCAGATACTAACCCGGTTAGGTCAGCATCCAGCATATCCATATTCCATGTAGCTACTAACTCATCTTACCACTAACCAGTCTCTCGTCTCTAGTCCTGTCTCTAGTCTCTGTGCCCCTGGTCCTGTCTCCAGTCCTGTCTCCCATCTAGCCCTGTCTCTGCAGTCCTGTCTCCAGTCTAGCCCTGTCTCTGCAGTCCTGTCTCCAGTCTAGCCCTGTCTCTGCAGTCCTGTCTCCAGTCTAGCCCCGTCTCTGCAGTTCTGTCTCTCCAGTCCTGTCTTGTTTCTAGTTCCCCCATGTGTCTTTAGTTTGCTCCAGCTCCATGTTTCCTTCTGTCTGTTCCCTGTGTCAGCGCTCAGTTCCCTGTTAGCGCTCAGTTCCTTGTCAGTTCCAGTTCCCTGTGTTCAGCTCCAGTTTCCTGTGTTTTTCCTGAGCCCTAGTTTTAGTTTGGGTTTGTTTTGGTTCCTTTGTATGTTGGTTTCAATGTTTGCGTTTTGTTTGTTAATAAAAGACTCTTTATGTTTCAACAACCCCTCTGCATGCATGCCTACCCTATATGCCCATGGCAACTACATCAGCCAGTACCACCACCTAGACTGTGACAGTGGGATTATCAATAGCAGCATTTTAGCTCACAGAACTGATATCCTGGTACCATGTTATATACATCAAATTGATGATCACTGTTTTAAACCTTCAAAAGAAAAATTTCTCAGTAGGGAACAACATTGGTTAAAACCCTTAACTTAAAATGAGTACAAAGTCCTTGTGTCCAATGGTCTCCCAAGTAAGTCTAATCTAATGCCATTTTCCACTGCTTTCGTGTTAGTCCAGTCTTTGCTAAAAATGCTTCAGACCCTTGTATCATGTGGTGGTCCAAGTGGTTTCATTTCCAGAAAGCAGACAAGTGAAGCAGATGAGTGAATTTTTGGTAACACTTGCAGTTAGCCATATTTTCTTTTGAACCAATCTAAACTGAAGAAGCACTATTTGGGTTTTCTCGGCTGATTATGTTAAAATTCTCTGGGTGGTTTGGTCCAAAACCTTTAATCTCAAAGTGCTAAATTTTACTTTCATAAATTGTCCACTTGATTCATAACAGCTAGGTGTTAATTAAAAAAAGGCAGCAGAACCTGGTGCGCTAGCTTGTTAAAGCGGCACGAGCACAGTCCGTCCTGGCGATTTATGTACAAGACTACCTAAGTGTGTATCAAACACACCAAATTTTGGCTTGTATAACCTCGGTCAGGTGACATCATCTGATGAGGTGCACCTGCAGATTATAAATAGGAGTGAACCGGAAACATCCTCAGGTTCTCTGACTTACGCTACCGGCTAGTTTCCTATATGCTCCTGTAGTTTCCTGTATGCTCCCCTAGTTTCTTGTGTGCTCCCCTAGTTTCTTGTGTGCTCCCCTAGTTTCTTGTGTGCTCCCCTAGTTTCTTGTGTGCTCCCCTAAGCTTCCAGTGTGCTCCCTTGTGCTTCCCGTGCAGTCCGTAGTCCTCCCGTCCCGTGCAGTCCCTAGTCCTCCCGTCCCGTGCAGTCCCTAGTCCTCCTGTCCCGTGCAGTCCCTAGTCTTTCTTAATCCTCCGTGTCAGTCCAAAGCCTCCTGAAATGCTTTATGGTCTGAAATACTTGTTTCTGTCTGAAATGCTCACAAAGGTCTGAAAATGTTGTTATTTATGTGGAAGGATAAATGAGACTGTGTATGTGTGTGTTCTGTACAGAGCCCAAGTATGTTTTGTTGGTTCCTTTTTGTTAATTAAAAACTTTTATGTTTAAAAACAACTCCTCTGCGCTTATGCTTGCCTTTTCTGCCCATGGCAATAACACCCGCCCAAACTGCCTGTCATACCAGTTTGTGACAATACGTTGCCCTCTGAGCAGGAAAGAGAACACCTCTCCTGATGTTAAGTCTCAATCCTAAGGAGGTGAACTAGGACGACATCTCGATGTCGAAGCGCTAGCTGCTAAGACTGAACCAGGATCAGCCAGTCGTCTATATAATTCAGAATACGGATACCCTGGAATCATAGAGCCAGAGCTGTATCCGTTCATTTTATATATGTGCAGAGTGTCAGGGCTAGGTCAATTGGGCGACCCAATACTGGTAAGCTTCACCCCAAAAGTGAACCTCAGGAACCTCCTGTGYTGTGGCAATATTTCTATATGAAAATATGCGCCCTTCAGGTCGATTGTCACAAATCAATTCCCTAGTTGGATTTGACAAACAATCATTTTGGCCTTCAACATTTTGATGTTCAGCCCACAAAGATGTAAAATTGGATGCAACCCCCTCATCTCTCCTGGAAACCAGGAAATACTGACTTTAGTAGCCTGGGTTTCCATCTGGCAGGGGAACATGTTCTATGGCCCCTTATTCCAGCAAAGTCTGTAATGGCAAAGTCAGCAGATGCGCTCGTTCTGGTTTCATGGAAGTGGAGACCAAGCCATTGAAACACAGAGAACGATGTGCAAAATTAATCCTGTAGCCTCTCTCTAAGTACATATCTCTCTAAGACATATCTGGCAGTAGGTTCAGCCTCTCTGAAAGGGGTACAAGTTTTGACACTGAGGCTAGATGTTAGGTGTTCAGCATCCTGAAACATGGCAGGAAGGAACCTAACATTTCCAGAGGGTGCCAGGGAGGAGACTTTATCCCTTATTGGAATTTTTACACGCCCCTCCCAGGGGGGAGACACCCCCATGTTCCTGGGCACGTCAGCGTCAGGACTTCTTTTTGGCGGAGATGATGCTCCTCGGGTCCGGTCTTTTTGAGGTGGATTGCGAAGAGCGGTGAGTCCCTCCCCAGTGTCTACGAGGGGCTACCCGGCTCGCCACACTCTCCTTCTGAGCCTCACGCCTCGTGAGGACCAGACCTGGTCGAGACTGGGTGGCTGACAGTCCCAACTCCTGAGCACGGCAGGGGAGAAACCTCACAAGGTCTGCTCGTAGAGCTTCGCCTCCTGAAACCTAATGGCAGTGGTGTTTACGGCGTCACCAAAGAGGCCGGATGGTGAGATGAGGGCATCAAGGAGAAAAAAAGTGATCCCTGTCCTTGATACCCATGAGGTTAAGCTATAGATGTCTCTCCATGGCAGCCATAGCAAAAGCATAGAAAAGCTTTCCCCACCAACGAAGATGTTAGTCTACACGGCTTGGTGGGGAGTGTGGGCTTTTTCAGGGAGGATGAGCTCCCAGGAGAGAGATAGCCCTCAAGCATCTCTTCAATCTGGTGCATGTTAATAGCAAATACAGGGGATGAATTGGTCTTATTCCATGAAAGAGTTAACTTCTCATGGAGGTCACCAAAGAAGCAGAGGGACCATCATTGAGGCCACTCTCCCGGCCACCCGACAGAAAATCGTCTAACTTTGAACTCTTGGGGAATCTTTAAAATTTTTTCATCCTGCGGCAAGAGAGCAAGCCTCTTCTGCCCATTCACAAGAAGCGCTGAGGCGTGCTTGAGAAGTGGACGCTAAAACTTCCTGATCCAGGGAGAGCGCGAGAGAAAGCGGGAATTCCATCTCATGCACGTCTGCCCGACGAGAACCCCACGAATGCGCCGCGGCACGAAGCACCTTAATACAGAGGAGATCACAGTGCTCACACTCTCCCTGGGAGAGCGTGCTCTTCCTCCAGACACTCAACTTTCAGCCCTCCGAAAGAGATCTATCACACGGGGGCATGCATCTCGTAGTAAACTCTGCCATATCGGTGAGTAAACACTTTTCTTTTTCTTTTGTTTGTATATTCGCTTGCACACACACACACAAACACAATGCGGTCCTTGAAGACAAAAAGACCGTCTTGGGTTACTTGGCTGTAACCCTGTTCGCTGATAAAGCGGGAACGAGATGCTGCGTGAAAACGCTATGGGAACATCTCTTTGTTGCCCGGTTGTGAAGCCTGTGCATGTCAAACCCGCCGAATGAGTGAGCACTGATTCCCAGAGGCGAAGTGTGACCACGCGCCTCATAGGCTAGGGCAATGGCATCTCTCACAAAGTGTGACAGAGTCTGTCTAGTGGCAGATCCCCATGGTATATAAAAAACTGCTCTGACTTACGCCACTGGCTAGTGCGGTGGACGTAGATCCGAAGAGCACRTACTGGACACAGTAAGTGAAGTCTTTCCTGCTCCGGAGCTGTGAAAGGCGGAGAACAGAAGGCCTCGAGAACAACTGGGTGCATGGTCGAGAATGGAACCTTGGGAAGATAGTTCGAGTGAGGATGCAGAATAGCTTTAGAAGTAATAGCCATAAGAAAAACCATCTTAAGAGACAGAAGCCTGACAGGCGCTGACTCTAGTGGTTCGAAAGGGGTGTCGGCCAGGCCTTCGAGTACGATAGTTAAGTCCCATGAAGGGACCGTCGCTCTAGTGGGCAGCTTCAACCGTTTAGCTCCACGAATAAAACGGAAAACTAAATGGTGCTTGCCCACAGAAACCCTATCATTCAGAGCGTGACAAGCCGAAATAGCRGCTACGTACGTTCTGAGCGTACTAGGGCATAAGCCCGAGGACAACTTTTCTTGCAGAAACTCCAGCACTGAAACAATCTGGCAGTGAACTGGGTCTACATGTCTTGCCATGCACCAATTTTCAAATACACTCCATTTGAGGGCATAAGTTCTTCTAGTGGAGGGAGCCCTGGCACTTAAAATGGTTTCAATTACGCTGACTGAAAGCCCAGCATGTCTTAGTTGGTCCCGTTCAGGGGCCAAACATGAAGGTTCCAGAGCTCGGGCCGGGGATGAAGTATTGTCCCCTGCGCCTGAGACAGAAGAACCCTCCTCACTAGAATCACCCAGGGTGAGCCGTCGAGTAGAGATATTAGAACCGAGAACCACACACTGGTCGGCCAATGGGGCGCTATCAATAAGAGGCGCAAGCCGTGTTGACGGACCCTCGCCAGGACTCCTGGGAGCAAAACTATAGGTGGAAACGCATAAAGGCGTAATCTGGGCCACGTGTCGGCCACTGCGTCCAGACCCAGGGAAGCTGGAGAAGTCAGAGAGTAGTAAAGGGGGCATTGTGCTGCCTCTTGCGAGACAAAGAGGTCCACCTCTGCTACGTAAAATCTTTCTCAGATTTGACTGACTACTTCGGGGTGGAGTTTCCATTCCCCATGTTTTACAGCTTGTCTGGATAGCAAGTCTGCTCCTACATTCACATGCCCTGGAATGTAAATCGCCCTGAGGGACAGGAATTTCTCCTGTGCCCAAAGCAGAACCTGGTGCACTAGCTTGTTCAAGCGGCGCGAGCACAGTCCACCCTGGCGATTTATGTACGAGACTACCGCAGTGCTGTCCACCCGCACTAGGACATGGTAGCCTCTCAACTGCTGGAGGAAGTGTTTCAGTGCCAGAAACAGAGCCATCATGTCGAGGCTATTGATGTGCCACGCGAGAAGATGACCTCTCCAGCTCCCTTGTGCTGGACGGCCATCCAAGACCGCATCCCAGCCCGTGAGGGAAGCGTCTGTCGTTAGCATCTTGCGACGACAAGACGGACCTAGAGTGGGACCCAAAGTCAGAAACCGGGGTCTGAACCACATAGAAAGGGTACGAAGCCCCCGGCATGTAACCCTTATTAGCCTCTGGGGGTCAGATCCGGTCTTTTCGAAGCAGATTTTTGAGAAGAGCGGCGAGCCCCACCCCAATCTTTACGGGGTGGTGCGCAGCTGGTCACGTTCTCCTTCTGCACCTCATGCATGATAGGGTGGCCGACGGTCCCGGTTCTTGAGCACGGCGGGGAAGGAACCTCCCAAATGCCTGTTCATATAGCTTCGCCTCCCGAACCTAGTGGCGACAGAATTAATAGCGTCGCCAAAAAGGCCGGAAGGCGAGACGGGGGCATTGAACAGGACAGCACGATCCTTATCCTTGATGCCCATGAGGTTCAGCCACAGATGCCTCTCCGTGGATACCATGGCAGCCATAGACCGGCCCACAGCATGGCCGTCTGCTTGGTTGCACGGAGAGACAGGTCTGTGGCGAGGCGCAGCTCTGCAAACGCCCTGTCATCAATAACCCCTCAGGTTTTTCAGCAGGTCAGCCTGGTAAGCCTGCAAAACCGCCATGGTGTGCAGTGAAACACCAGCCTGTCCTGCTGCCTGAAAAGCTTTACCCACCAAAGCAGATGTCAATCTGCACGGCTTGGAGGGGAGAGTAGGCTTTTTCAGGGAGGAAGATGTCCCAGGAGAGAGATAGCCCGCAAGCATCTCTTCTATCTGGGGCATCATCATATAACTTGCATGCTTTCGCATCAATTATATTCGAATAAGTCGAAGGCACAAAACACGCGATGAATACGGCTTGCTCCATAAAAGAGTTAACCTGTCGTTCAATCTCGAACGCTTGGAGGAATCTCGCTGCTGCGGCCAGTCGATATGCAATCGCTCTACCGCACGCATTATAATCTCTAATAATTCCTCAAAAGCTCTGTCAGCACTGGAAGAGGGTTGTGAGGAAACTACTTCCATGGAAGCGGGAGAGGAGGATACCTCCGCTCCTTCACAAGAGGCGCCGGAGCGCGCTTACGAAGCGGAAGCTAAAACTTCCTGATCCGGCGAGAGCAAGAGAGAAATTGGAAATTCCATCTCGTGCGCGTCTGCCAGATCAGCACGCGAGCCCCAGGAATGCGCCGTGGCTCGCAGTTTCTCTTTAAAGAAAGTGAGCTGCACGCGAAGCACCTTAATAGGGAGACGATCACAGTATTCACAGTCTCCTTGAAGCCCGAGGCGAGCATGTTCTTCCCCCAAGCACTCGAGACAAAATTCATGAAGATCGCCCTCCGAAAGAGATCTATCGCACAGAGGCACGCATCTCTTAAGTAACTCTACCATATCGGTGAGTTAATGCTGTTATTTTTATTTCGCTTTCGTTACGGCTTGTACATATACGCGCAAACACAAAGCGGTCCTGAAGACAAAAAAGATCTGAGGATGTTTCCGGTTCACTCCTATTTATACCCTGCAGGTGCACCTTATTCGGTGACGTCCTGTCTGGCAGAGGTTATAAGCCGAAGGTATTCGGCAGGTTTGACATGCACAGGCTTCACAACCGGGCAACAAAGAGACGTTCCCATAGCGTTTTCACGCAGCATCGAGTGTAGCTTTTGAAAGGGAACTAAGGATGTTTCCAATTCACTCCTATTTATAACCTGCGGGTGCACCTCATCAGATGATGTCACCTGACCAAGGTTATATAAGCCAAAATTTTAGCGTGTTTGATACGCACATGCTTCACAACCGGGTGAACAAAGAGATGGTCCCATAGTGTTTTCACGCAGCATAAAGTGTAGCTTTTGAAAGGGAACGTCTCGGGTTACTTTGGTGTAACCCTGTTCCCTGAAAAAGTGGGAACGAGATGCTGCGCTCCAATGCCGCACTGCTGGTGTGGATGGAGGTCCTTTCAGACAAAAAAATTACCTGAAGATGTTTCCGGTTCACTCCTATTTATAACCCGCAGGTGCACCTCATCAGATGACATCACCTGACCGAGGCTATATAATCCGAAATTTAGCGTGTTTGCTACATACATGCTTCACAACCTAAAATTAAACAAAGAGAGAAAGAATA
>QMIH01001745.1:83925-109534 GCA_003987875.1 Clarias batrachus | reverse complement strand
TGCTCATCAGGGACAATCCAATCTTATCTTGATTCACACACATTGCATAAAAACTTACTTCTTTTTATTGTGTAAAGCTGCTTTGCGACAATGTCAATTGTTAAAAGCGCTATATAAATAAAATTGACTTGACTTGACTTGACTCTCCCTCCCCCATAGTCTTTACAACTGATTCCCTCTCCCACCTCCCCAGTACCTACCAATAGAAAGTCATACTGTCCATTTCCCACAATAAAATTCACAGCTCCATCACCACCACCCCATACATCTCTTTCACCTTGTCCAGCAATGATGTGTCCTTTCAGTTCAGATCAGTTATGGGGTGTGTTAATGGTGGTCAGAAAAACAAAGTACAAAGGCGAAGAAAAAAAAAAAACCCTCTTCCCAGCTAGCTCAACATTCCCCTTGGAGTGTTTGGAGCTTGTAGTGGAGAGAAGGATGTTACACAAACTGTTAACATCATGAAGAACACCTCACATCCCCTCCACAACCTACTGGATAAATAGGGGAGCACTTTCAGTAAGAGAATGCTTCAGCTCCCCTGTGTCAAAGAACACTACAGGAGGTCATTTCTGCCAAATGCAATTAGACTTAGATAACGCTGCTCTGTGTCAAGATAGGGATCTCCTGCTCTGACAGCACAATAAACAGGCTTATAAACATTCTGTTTTCAATGCACTATAGTCACATCTTTCAATCACTGCGGCATTTTTTTATTAGTATTTGCTGGTTCATTCTCTCCATTACACTTGTTGATGCACCTTTTGTACACTTTCACTCCCACCTGTACTGTATATACAATTATCATGCATGTGTACATAGAAGCAGTATTTCACATTTGTATTATTGGATAGCATTTTCTACCTCTTGAATGCACCTTAAATTTGACCCAATCTTATATATATTTATCCAAATTTGCAGTAAGGAATAATATTATGTTAAATTTTACCCTACTGCTACATGTTTAATAGAAAAAAAGTAAAAAATAAAATAAAATAAAATAATAGGTCTCTGAATAATATATAGCGTAGAGAAGAATGTTACACAAACTGTTGGCAATCATGGAGAACACCTCACTCCCCTGCCACAACCTACTGGATGAATAGAAGGGATTTTGAGCCATTCCTCTTGCAGAATAGTGGCCATTTCACTAATTGATGCTGGTGAAGGAAAACATTTCCTGACTCGCTCCTCCAAAACACCCCAAAGTTGCTCAATAATATTGATAATAATATTATAATATAGTGGCCATATAATATCACTGAAACCGACGTCTGGCACAGGCACGAGTGACCGAAGGTTTGGCTATAGCAGCCCAGCCATGTACCCTGTGGAGCTCCCGACGGACAGTTTTGGTGGAAATGGCAGAATTGACGTGCACATTTAATTCTGCAGTGAATTAATTCTGGGCAGCTGTGTTTTTATGTTTTTTGCACCCAATCCGGGTTAGCACCGGGATATCCCTTTCAGACAGCTTAAGCTTGCRTCCACAGTTACTCCTGTTGGATGTGGTTTGTCCTTTTTGGTGGTATGCTGACATTACCCTGGATACTGTGGCTCTTGATACCTCACAAAGACTTGCTGGCTTGGACACAGATGCGTCAGCGGGACATGCACCAACAATTTGAACTCTTTTGAACTTTTATATGTCACACATATTAGTGAAACTGTGCTGTTACTCTGCTAATTAAACCTTCAAACTCTGCTCTTACTGCTGGAATGTGCAATCAATGAAGATTAGCCACCAGGCTGGTCAAATTTCACCATAAAACCTCCAACACTAAATTGGCCAGTGTTTCAGTTTCATTGTTCAATATCTGTACGTGCTGGTTCATTCTCTCCACGCTTTCGTTCCCACCTGTATATACATCATCATGCATGTGTACATAGAAGCAGTATTTTATATTTATAGAATTGGATAACATTTTCTATCTCTTTAATGCACCTTCAATTTGACACAATGTTTACATTTTATATATACTGTATATATATAAACTTCTCCCAAAGTTGCAGTGAGGAATAATATTATGCTAAATTTTACCCTATTGCTGCATGTTTAATAAAATAGGTCTGCAAATAATATATACACTGTCTGATTATGTAAAGATAATGATTTTAAACTTCTGGCTGGTAGCCAATGTCTAGCATCATGCAATATGAATGAACAAAACAAGGGTGCTCTTCAAAACCCTCTAAGGGTTTAATGAGATGTACACGGTATTGATTACGTCAAACAATGATTTAAGCCTCAAAGGTAACGGTTAAAAAGCCCTAACCATGACTGGTCTTCATAACTTTGGACAGCTTTGTAAGGACGGCTTTGTAGGATTGAAGTGCTCTGGATTCAATTATAATTAATAAAAAAATAATGCATTTTGTATAGTTGAAAGACTTGAGTAAAAGATTATTCTGTTATTCTGTCTGATCTTTTCTGTCAGATGACTAACTATACAGAAATATTGTACAAAAACAGCACAGCCAACATTCCTGAATTTATGCTTAAAGGATTCACAGGAATTCCCGCTAAGTATTATGGATTGGTAGGAACCTTTTTGCTACTCATTTATCTAATGCTGGCATGTGGAAACATTTTCATCCTTGTATTTGTGGCATGTGAAAAACGTCTTCAAAATCCAACGTACATCATCATCTGTAACCTTGCAATATCAGATCTTGGATTTGGAACTACAACTCTGCCCAGAATTATTGCCTACTACTGGATGTCAGAGAAGATCATTGCATTCAATAGTTGTTTCACACAAATGTTTTTTGTCCATTTGTTTGGGGCTTGCACCTCATTTCTTTTGGCACTCATGGCCCTTGACCGATTTGTTGCTATATGTAACCCACTGAGATACCCAGTTCTGATAAAGAACTCCAATATAGTGATTCTTTGTTCAGTGCTTTGGGTAGGAAACATTGTCCGGCTTGGTCTAATCACGGCATACGCTCTTAGTGTGCCTTACTGTGGCCCAAATATTATAAATCACTGCTACTGTGACCATAACTCAATAATTAGTCTAGCATGTGCAGACATAACAGCCATAAAAGCCACTACTACTTCCATTGCTATGACAGTACTGTKGGGTCCTTTATTTTATATTMTATTTTCTTATGTAGCCATTATTAGTTCAGTCATGAAAATATCAAATAAAGAGGGACGATACAAAACCTTTTTAACATGTACTCCACAGCTGTTTATCATCTGTCTGTACTATGTCCCCAGAAGTTTTATGTATATTGCATCAGCTCTTGGATACAATTTTGAAACAAACCTCCGCATTGCAATGATAATGATGTACAGTCTTTTCCCTGCCCTGATCAATCCATTCATATACTGCTTTAGGACCAAGGAAATTAAGGACATATTAATAAGGAAACTTAAGCAAAGACAAGTGATGGTAAAAAAACAAATTATAATAATTTTTACGTAATTAAGTATATCTTCTTTTGACATTTTTATTTGTAATTGGTCAAGGATATGTAACATATATAAACCTGTAATTTGGCTAATTAAATATATTATAAAATATGCAGTAAATGTTATTAGTTAGGGTTAGGCTTAGGGTTAATCAGTCAGAAATATTGCTAATAAATTAAATCATATTTTGCATTAAATGGACCTATTTTATGTAAGAGAAATTCAAATAGCCAAATGATAAAAAAAATGCTTGTGCTTGTATCTTTAGCTAGGCTATTTTAGTTCGTACATGGGATATATTCAAGCAATGGTGTAACTAATCCAGTACTCAAATGATTATTGCAATGGTTTACGTATTTGAACCTGTAACATTTGCTCATTCATTTTAAATAGCTTAAGCTACAGCCATGTAGTTAGAGGCAAGGGCTACAACTAGGAGTCTAAGCATGCACTATGGATATAAAACACTGACTGTGGAAGTGAGGTGAGCAACACAAAGAAAGCAGGAAACATAAAACAAAAGATAAACATAAACCATCCAAAATAGGATTTTCAATAGTATACTGGCTTAAATCCATAATAAACAATCCAGGTATCTTAAGGTATCAATCCAGGTACTTCATTGTCCTCTTGAAAATGGTGTTCTGTCATGCACTTCAACCAAATCACAGTATGGTCTGTATAGGGTGCAGAAGTTCAGGTCCATTGGCAAATACGGTTTATCATGTGTAAATATTTTGGAACATATATCTGTTTGTTATCATTTCAAATATTTATTCTCGTGTGTTAACTCTATATTACTGTCATGCTAKCTATTTTCCACTTACCATTAGTCACCCACATCACAGGCGCCTGATCATGTTCACTTAAGTATTGTTAAATCCTGTATATTTAAGCTGCTGTTATTTCCTGTTTTGCTTTTGTTGTACCCTTGTATTGCTTTGCGAAGTAAGCCTAGTTCATGTTTATAGTGTGATATTGGTTAAGTTGAGGAATTTGTTTACACTTATATAAATGTTTTTTGTCCATTTGTTTGGGACATGCACCTCATTTCTTTTGGCATTCATGGTCCTGGATCGATTAGTTGCTATATGTAACCCACTGCGATACCCAGTTCTGATTAAGAACTCCAGTATAGTTATTCTTTGTTCACTGCTTTGAGTATAAATAAAGATAGGAGTTAACCATGTATTTTGTATTCAATTGCATTGGTAAGTTTATTAGCTGCACCAGACACAGAGAGTCATGGATGTATTTGATGATAACCATCAATGATGATTATCAGTTTTATAACCAACTCTGATTTGGAGCAGGTTTAACGAAGGTCAGTGAAAGAAGTGGTCACTTAAAGGTGAATGTATGTGGTTACATGTCTGAACTATTTGGGAGCAGTGCACAATCTTTGGCACAACAAGCCAGGTGTGGCACAGTAAACACACACTCACACTCACTTTCTCAGTGAATCCAAATATATATGCACTCAATTAAAACCAAAGCATGCATTAATGTTACATGGAAGTAAGTGGAGTTATAGACAGAAATATGAGTGGGATTGTCAATAACAGCATTTAAGCTCACAGAACTGGTATCCTGGTACCCTGTTATACAGCAGTGGAAAGAGTAATAAACTTTTGTATTCAAGTACTGTTATTTCAGTGAAATTTAACTGAAATACAAGTAAAGTTACTATTCTAAAAAGCTACTCAAGTAAAAGTAAAAGGTAGCTCATTGAAATGAACAAATAGTAAAAGTTACCAAGTTACTTTTTTAACAGCATGGGTGGGATGGGGGATTCTAGTATAGTAAAAAAATGACAAGCAGATACAAATCTCAAAATAGTTGTTTTTAATCAAACACATAAAAATGCTGGGTTGTTTTTACTACCCAAACTCTGGGTTGCCTCTGTTCCCTGGGTTTTTTAAGGGAATTGGGTACTTTTTGTTTAACCCAGCTTGCTGGGTTGGAGTTGGGTTAGCTAGTGACAGCTAACATCACAGACAAGACCGTCCCTCCCCCGAAGTTCAGTGGCTGTGTCAGCTTCGTGTTTTTTTTTTTTTTCTCCTCACGCATTTAAGAGGAAATATAAACATTAAATATAAGGTCTGTATACACACTTTCACTCACCTATGACTGAATTTGTTCACTGTATGTAACATTTATTACTGTTACCGTGTTACACTCAAACATTCAGCCTGGTCTGTGCTATAGCATGCTAGTTTATCTGATAAGGGCTGCTAGCTAGCAAAACTAAAGAACCCCACCTATGTATGAAAGAAACAGCAAAAATTTTAAAAAGCTTTTTAGCTTTCTTTGTAAAATGCTTGCAGGGTGTATGAAGATGGTGAAGTGATGAATGAAAGCTAAACTGTTAACTGTAGTGCCAGCATGACGCTAACATTTAACTAGATTGCTAGCATTAGCAACCACATACAAAAAGCTGAGGTGTTACAAAACACTAATCTTCTTACAAATATGCATACTAGCCAACCCTCTCGATTTTTCCATAAACTTTCACTTTCTTTAATCTCTTTCTTTCTAAGGCTGGAACCGACAATGTGGAATATCTGCAGCAGGCTGAAGTGTCAAAGCCGAACCCCTACATCCTGATGTTGGGAGATAATGACCAGCACTGCTCTCAGGCATTAGTGCTTCTCAGTAATAGTATCGTAATGATGTCGCTGTTGAACTTGTTTTGTATTATCTGATCTTGTGCTATATAAATATAAATAKTTTGTCTATGTTTTGTACAATTAATTGGGATTTTGTTTATTGCATATATGTATGGTTTGCAAAACTTAAAGTGTTTTTTTGTAATAGACCAATATATCAAAGTAATTTAACAGTTTAAACTGTTTTACCCATAACCATGTAAAACATAAAAATAATAATAACCTATTTGTAAGGTATAATCAACATTATAGTTAAATATGGATTTAAATATATAGCATTTGGATTGAATACTTTACCCATCTTGCTGGGTTAAATTAACCCAGGATGTAGTTGGTCCAATATTTATCCTGCAGCTGGGTTAAAAACAACCCAG
This sequence comes from Clarias batrachus, assembly GCA_003987875.1. NCBI lineage: Eukaryota > Metazoa > Chordata > Actinopteri > Siluriformes > Clariidae > Clarias > Clarias batrachus. The sequence continues at coordinate 103,070 of QMIH01001745.1, read as the reverse complement.
TTTTTTTTTTTTTTTTTTTTAACCCAGCATTTTTTAGGGTGAAGGAACACCTTTAATAAAGCTGTTGCCTTATTTAAATATGGTGTGACACTTTGCGCCGGAGAGCCAAAGGGAAAAAAAGAGTTCAAAGCCAAGAATAGCATTCAGCAGAAAACCTTTATCGGCCTCTTTCACTATCACAGAATTATAATACAAAACAAAGTAAATGTAAAGAAAAGGGTAAAAGAATAGCGCGTTTCGGGAATGAGCAGCACACCTGAGCCCCTACTCCATTCTCTCCTTCTCACGCAAACACCTCCGCAGCGCACACACTAAGGGAGGGGCATCTAAGATGAGATCATCGTGCTAATTACGATGTGGCTAATTTGGTTCTTCGAGCACACCTGTTGTTGATGAATAGTATAGCTGGATTGAGTTGTCTAGAATTATTGCGGTTCCGTGCTTTGGTTTAAAAGGCGATATGCATCGACAGTAGAAACACTGATCACAACCCCTTCGATTGGTAGATGAAATGGCAAAAGAGCAGCTCAATTTTTTTCTCAAGCGCAACTGGAGCTTTTATTAGACGGTTATGGAGAACTTTAATAAAGACATCAGGAAACACAGCAAATGCTGCAAAAGCCAAGAGAGAGGGCTGGAAAAAAGTAGCGAACAGAGTAAATGTGTTATATACATGTGTGTGTGTGAGTGTGTGTGTGTGTATGTGTGTGTGTGTGTGTGTGTGTGTGTGTGCCTCAATGTGCTGCTCCACTTTGTAGCGATGAGTTCCTCCTGGTGCTTACCGCTGAGAGTGCCTTGGCTTTTCCAGTGCCTGTCATCCTATAAAACCTGCTGAGTCCATAGCGATGGCTYGGTTATTCTGTTTGAAGTCAGGGCTCATGGCTGTGGATGCAGGTGCAGATGTACGTGCAGGCCATGAGCTCAGGCGGAGCCGTAGTAGTGAAAACTGAGGCGTTGGAGCTCAGTAGCATTGTAACGGTGCTGTGATGTGAGAATGAGGTGATCAAAAACCAGTCATGAAGACGGATGCGATAGATCAGAGCCGTGAAATCCGTCTGCAATGTAACCGTGCTGAGATGTAAAACTAAGTTGTAATCTTAGAGAATTGAAGCGATGAAACACACAATAATCTGGCAATGAGAAATCAGCGCCTGATGAGAGGCGCTGGTGGGGGGGGGGCTGGGGGCATGTAAGGAGGCATGACAGCGTGGGAAAACATGACCGCGTGGTGAGGAGCATGACGGTGTGGGATAGGAAATGTCAAAGATGAAAATGATCTTTGAACAACATGACTGTGAACATGACGGCTTTAGAACAAAAGAAATTGAGGAAACATTAATGAAGAAATTAAATCTAAAACAAGTGAGGGCGAAATAAAGACATCATGAAGAAAATTATGACTTAACTGTGATAATTAACATGTAACAATTAAAATGTAGAACAATTTGTGAATTCCTGTTTTATATGTAACATGACTGTTACAATTCAATTAATAAACAAAAATATTCTTAATTAGAAATGTATCATACTATCAGATACTATATTATGTAGGCAGGATGAAATTAAGCGTGTGTACTTTTTATTATAACACGTGTGCGCGCGTGCAAAAGCAAGTCTCATTAGAGAGGTAAGAGATCCATTTTCTCTCTATATATCAGCCTGCATTTTGTGTCTGCACGTGTCATTGGACACCATGCCCCTTCACACTCCTCCTCCTCTCACCTTCACACACACACATCCCTCCTCCTCTCGCCTTCACACGCACTCTCTATCTGCTCTACACAGAAACGCTGCTCTGTCGCGATTATTTTCAAAGGTAAAGTTCAATTTAAATTGTTTTATTTTTTCTTTACAGCAGTGATTCTGTTAGTGTGCGCTCATTTGAGTGTCATTAGAGAGATTTCTTGTTTATTTTCCCGATAAAACAGTGTTTCCGCTGTGTATGCGTGTGTGTAAGAGAGAAGGAAGGGTTACTATGTAAAATGAGAAGAGGAGGGGGGGCTCATTCCTCCTCTTACTTTAGCTTCACACATGGACAAACACACACACACATTTTTAAAGAAAAATGCAGGCTAATTTGTTTTGTTTTTATTTTAGATTTTGTATGAATTATTTTTTTGGATTTATTTTTTGGGATGTGGAACGAATAATTTGCATATTCATTATTTCTTATGAGAAATATTGATTTGGTTTGATATACAAGCTCACTACCGGAACGAATTATGTTCGTAATCCAAGGTTCCACTGTAACTTTTTGTCAGCTAAACCATAATAATCACTGCAGTAATTATTCAGTGGAAGTCTCTTAGGTATTTGCTTAGATAAATAGTTTTTTTTTTTTTTTTTGGCTAGATATTGTATAAGACTGGATTATTATTAAACTATCTTTACCAAACTTGAATGAGTCATTCCTTTACTGAATCTTTTGCATGAATTTATCATGAAAGTTTAGTATCTAAATTTTGTGGCTTCCTGCATAACCTTTGCAATTTTGCCAATTTTACCAGTTCCCCATGAATTATTTAGTTATATCTACAATTAAAAAAAATAATTATGAGTCAAATTAATAAAGGATAATTACATTTGTACACAACATAGCTGCCTTTCCCGGGGAGAATTTGATTTTTGCTTTAAATATTTAAATAAATTACATTTTATATGGTGTTGCATATAACTTGAAAGCTACATTTAGGACTAAATGATAAGGCCTTCTTCTAAAGCTTGTGGAGTGGGATTAGATTCAAATAGTTTTTTTTCAAGTATTTTTGGCATGGTAAGTGTCATCAAACTGGAATTCTGTAATTTTCTAATTGGTTTTCTACTTCTGAAAAGAATGGTTGCTATCAGTCAATCAGCTTGCACCAGCCATTTCAGTGGCAAAATTCATTCAACACCCCATTAATGGTTGTTTTAGTATAATACACAAAATAGCCAGAACTAGACCCTGAAAACTAATTTGAAAAGGGTGCATTTTTAAACATGATTCTGTAGACTAATTTTCATTTAAATGCTTAAAACCATGGTGAGAATTACAGTGGAGGTAAAGTGAGGTAAAATTCCTTAAAAGCCTCCTCTGAGAACATTTTGTGTTATATCTCACATTTTATTTTCTGTAAGTTCTTGAAATTGTATAAAAATGTAAAAGTAGTGTTTATTCAATCAATAAATTCCATTTTCTGAACATCTCTCACCACATTTGGTGTGTCTGCAATTCATGGCTCACAGTTTTCTACAAAACACAAGTGTAACAAACTGCACTAAATAAACATGAATTTAAAAATACATATTTTATGTATATAAAAATACACTCTTTTCTAATTGCAACATAAGCTGGAAGTAGAAATGCTGGCAAAGGTAAACAGATTAGGCCAGTGTCTAATTCCCATACAATGCCCTAACACAGCTAATAGATTGCATGCCTTCCGGATAAACATTGCATCAGGTAAATTGTGTGGATCAGATGGTCTGCAGGAACATTCCTTTTGTTTTAATCACTTATCAAAGATATATGTTACTGACCTAATAAAATGCTCAGATGTAGTCCTCTTAAAATCTAAATTCTGATTTTTTAGGACAGTTAAGACTTGGGATCATAGAAAATATATAATATCCATTTGGGGTTGATTTGCCCAAATACTGTAGGAAACAGAGAAATAAAATTTCCAATAAAGATTACAGTCACTGGGTACTGGTGATATTGGTATATGGTTTGTGTTATATTAGCACCACCATGTGGTCAACTCTGGGACTTCAGTGTTTTGTATTTCCCTCTGATAATGAGTCCTTAAAAAGAAAAAAAGCAACCTCTTGTGGTAGCTACATGAAGTACTAGATATATAGTTTTTTTGTTTGTTTGTTTGTTTGTTCTGTACAACATTTCTTTTTGGGGTGGAAGGGGCACAAAGCATGGGGAACACCCTGGATGGGTATACATACAGTCACTCACACACACAGTCATGAAAGTCATAGTGGTAGTCAAGTTCTCTCTCTCTCACACACACACACACACACACACACACACACACACACACACACACACACACACACACAATGCAGTTGGAAACACTAATGCAAAATTGGAAACAGCAATCAGCCTACAATCTGTCTTTGGACTGTGGTAGGAAACCCACCAAGCTCAGGGAGAAAAAGCAATCTTTATACACTCCAAGCCACCATTCCACCTAGAAATAACAAAAGGTGTGGCTGTAACTTTTTGAGAAACTAATTACTTAAGTATATTTGTTTGCATTAAAAATAGATAAAACAAACAGTGCAAACTACTGAAATATGTTTGGAAGATGAGTCATGTCAACTGCTTTTTTAGCGTGTTTGAAAACTTTTAGCTACTATCCAAGTAGATCCTTCAATTTGAGAAAAGTTGTTAAGGGACCCCAAATGTATTCTATATGGGCGGTTTCTCACCCTAGTAGGCTAATTGATGGACAATAGAGAAGGTGAGAATAAGGGGAAGGCTATTAAGATGTGATGGGTTTGGTCTCCTTGGTTGGCATGTGTTTAGATGCTATAGATGGCCTCTTTCACCCTCTCACATACTACAGTAGATATGCTCGCTGTCCAAAATACGTACAAATGTGCTCTATTGAGGTGAGAAGCTGCCCATGGATATTTTCGAGATCCTTGACCAACTTTTCTCAAACGTAACATTTCTCAGAATTCACACCCAGAACCTAGAGGTGCAAGGCGACAGTGCTAACCACTAAGCCATTGTGATGCCTACTGTAATAAAACATTTAAATAATATGTTCTTCCTCACTGTGAATTGCACAATCATGTGTTTGCATGACAGGGAGGCTCGCTATGTCCTCAAATACATCTGAGTAGGTATTAAAGTGGACTCCTAGGTCAAGAAGGCTCTCCCATTGCTTGATGTTTCCAAATGCAGGCCTGTTGAAGGGAGTCTGGACATCTCTGAAGGGTGATGGAACAGCCAGTATGAGCTCTTCTCTTGACCAGTCTGCAACATAGAGAAAATATGTGGGCTAACAGTCCAGTGATTTAAAAAAAAAATTGAAGACGTGATGTACACTTGTATTTGTAAGTTTAAAACCATCCATTGAGATTTTGTCATCATAGAAGTCTGCTGTAGTCACTTTTCACTTCAATATCCCTGAATAAACTCGTAGACTTGATTTGAAAACCATAAAAAATCAGTTTAGGTCAATTTCAAGAACAAAGTTGCAGATATACAGCCAGGCAATGACAGTTACCTGTATCCAACAACCAATATGTTTGGACACAACAAATCTCAGTCGAGTATTGACAAAGTCTTTAGACCAAAAACATTTGGAACATGGTTTTAAATGGAGCAATGGAGGACATACTAAGTACTGACCGTTATGAGAATTTTGTGTGAAAAAATGTCCTTTAAAATCAGTTCCTTTGGTTAATTCTGAATGCATCTGGGTATTTTTATTTAAATAAAGTTGCTAATCAAATCTTGGGTTTTGTTAATTTAGGGTTTGCTAATGTAAATATGAAAAATCAAGATGCCTAAAATAATTATATACTTGCTCTGTCAAATACTTAAAAAGAATCAGATAACGGCCCTTTAAACCCACTTATTAACAAAGAATCTTCACTATTGTACGTACCTTCACTCGCATGCTCATGGCTCCTGTCCTGTGCACTTATAAAGCGGAGTTCTTTCTCGCAGTCGTATTCTGAGCAAGTGAAGGAACTGTGGCTATTGCTTTCTGATGAGCTCTCTTCCATTTTGGCTTGACTTAATGGAATGCTTAGTATTTTAACTTCATCTACTGAGAGGTAACGAGGGGGATCTGTTAGTTCAGGTGTAAGCTTGGAAAGGAGCAGGGTTGAATGTTTTTTACACCCATCATCCATGTTACCAGGAATTCTTGTAGGAAATGGTATGCTCTGTCTAAAACCCGAGGATTCAGGGTAGGAATAAGACTTTGTCATTTCTTCACGCATGGATGGAGGAACCTGAGAGTTTTGTGTTTGGTGAGTACAATCTTTTTCTAAACTCACAATCAGACCTGACCTATCATAACTATCTGTGTTTCCTTGCAGGGGCTTGATTTTTGAGCAGGATGMTGTGTATGTACTGTCAATTTCATAGTACTCCAGTTCACTTCCACCAAAACCWGTCAGACAGCTTTGGCTGAAGCTTTCTGCTCGCTGCCGCAGGTCCCCTGCAACTATCAAATCTGGTTTCTTGTTTCCATAAGAAATGTTTTGGACACCACCATCACCATCATCTGGACAAAATGATCCATTATCTGTGCCAGGCTGTTTTGTTGGTCCTTCAATACATGGTTGACTTCTGGGTTTGATGGACCAAAAAGTCCTATGTCTTTTCAGGACAAAGCAGAGGGTTAAGATTAGTAGTATGAAAGATATAGGAAACACAATCGCAATAATCCATRAAGGGATATTCTTCTGGATTTGAAGACAATCTTCACTATATTCAATTGGAGATGAGCATGGCCCACACAGTGAAGAAGAGTCATTCTGTGTACAGATACACCAGCCATTTTCTGAAGATAGAATACAGTCACTGATACTTGTACAAGACTGAGTCTGACAGGATCCCTTGAAACAAGATGAGAGGATGCAATGGTCTACAGACACACAGTCATTCTGCAAGAGCAAAGGACTGGGTTTCACCTCGACTATCTCATTGAGCCCACTGAAGGGTAGAACATATCCATTGAGTTTGAGGTAGCCCACACACCCTACAAAATCTGAAGACAGCAAGATGAATAAATAAGCATGTGAATGTCTATAATTTAAAGTGCTATATGTATAMATACAACTGAATTTAGAAGGTTGGTCTGTATACAGAGGCACATAATACATTTAGATCTTCTAGTATTATTTTTTAGGCTTAAGGCTAATTTATGCTTTCACGTCAAGTCTGCACAAAGCCCAGACCATAGGTTACACAATTAGCCACAATGTTGTGAGCATTTATACTTGGTGTGTTTGTGTCTCATTGCAATTACACTGCCAAATCATTAGTTTCTATGATGCTAACTTTCTTTGCCACTTCCTGATGTWTCTTTTTGTGCTACACTAAGGCGAAGGGTATGGGGCTACAGCTACATGAGACCCACTGTATGGTGTAGACTTGATGCAGAAGCATAAATCCGCTTTTATGGAGAAAGGTACAGCTAACATAGCAATTTGGAATAAAAGGTGCTACTGACCTAAATCTAGGTCTCTTGCATCACCAGATGCTGCTGGCCCCAGAGTGACCATTTCTACTAAAACAGTAGTTTGACTTATAATACTATGTGTGATATTCCTAACAAGCTGCTTGTCCAGGAATAAAACGATGTTTGGTCCATGTCTGCGCAGGAGAAGGACATGCCATTGTCCATCTGATACACTGCTGTCCAAACCAATCTCCCACTTCTGTTCTGACATTAAATGTGTGAATGTGTACAGAGGTTTCCCATCATGTATCTAAATAGGTAAAAATAAATAAATAAATAAATAAATAAATAAATAAATAATTACACACACACACAAAATCTAATTGCGTATTAGTGTTGGGGGATTTGTGTAAAATTTCTTGTGCTAGCTTAGATAAAAATAAATTGCTTACCTTAAGTTCTAGATTCACTGTTTTGCTTTGACATAAAATTAAAAGACTGTCACTTTTGATTGTCCTCATTTTTATCTCAAAACTGCCAAACCCTTGAATGACTCCATCGTTTTCATTCAGAAAGACTTGAAGCAGCTGGTTTCTAATGTAGCTTTCCTTGACAACATATTCAATGTATGTCCCCTCACTGAGAAATAATCCATGATCATCAGAGATAGCTATTGGGCAAAAATGTAATAATTCCTATATGTTCAATGTTGATTTTTGCAATATGATAATTGACGATAAACAATTAGTAAAAGAAGTAAGTCAAAGGGGGGGAAAAAAGAAAGAAAGAAAAGACATTACTGCTATCACAGGTAGGTCCAGTGAAATTCTCAGCACACTGGCAGTAGTGATAGGACCAAAGGTCTTGGCAAACTCCTCCATTCAGACATTTACCGCTGCTACAAAGAGCTACATCTGCCCGTGGACAACTACAAAAATTCACAGAAGAAAAAGACATACATTTATGGAATATATTCAGACAATAGGATTCAAGTCATTACTGGATACAAATATTATAATATAACTAAAGCAAGTATCAGACATTTCTAAGACAGTTTTATGTTACAAAAGGTGAAACATTATTTTTCATATATTTTATTGTACAACAATTACACCATAGTCCAGTTTATGCTCATGCAGTCAATGAAACTTACGTCTCAAGTATCTTGTGAGATGCCAGAGCTTTTGAAATATCAAGTGAGACATCGTTTAATTTCATATTTCTTATACATCCAACAAAGTTATGAGTTTTCACTTGATAAGGCCTCAGCAAAATCACATCAATGGATTTTACAGCTCCCAGTGTTAGATTATTGTTTCTAACATCCAGAGTCCTGCATGCAAAAATGGCACAATTTTCTTCACACATAAGATCAACAATTAACAGTGGGTAAAAAAAATAATAATAATTAAAATTAAATATCTGTTAAACATTCTAATACAAAGAACAAGCAGATATTGCAGTTCACCCGGGACAAGTAAGAGAAGCAATCAGAGAAAAAATGTAACCCTACTTCATATTAGCTTAAACAATAGTTTTCATTTTGTGTTTTTTAAACATAATGCCCTTCATGTAAATCCACAGCAATGCTTTAACTACAGCACACATTTCTGCATACCACTGCATTACATATATTAGTTCACAATTAGGATCTTACTGACAGTGTTTGATTTGGTTGGTTGATTAAATTGCTGGGCAACCAGAACATGAGACTGGGCGGGACACTAAAGTTTACATTTGCCTGGTGTGGTAGCATATGATATGTATATTTCATATTACGCCGTTGTGTAAATATATTTATATTTATATATATTTATACTTACTAACTTAAAGTGGCATAACACCATATCCTACCTCTGGGTTCCAACACCTTCATGCTGTGACAAGCAAAAATCTCTGATCTCATCAGGACTGCAGCTGTCAACCTCCAAAGATGCTATCTATCACTCGCAAAAAGAAATACAATTATCTAAGATATGTATTTAAGAAATTGTTTAGTGGATGACATTTTTGACTATTGTTTGATATTCAAATAATAACACAAAACCCTTTTGGACATATAATACATTTAGGGTGAATTAGTCCAAAAGTTAATGACAAGTATAAATGTTTGGTGTGCATGTAAATTACCTACATTTCCAATTCTCCTAATAGTGACATTGTGGAAGCTCCCATCAGCTACTGGCTTGGCTGTTTCCAGTCTTGTAATCCCCGACCCAAGATCAAAAGAGAGGCGCAGCCTTCCATCCATAATTTCAAGCGCGAGGAACTCTGAAGTTGACACTTCTCCCGGGTTGTACAAAAGCAAAGAGCTCTGTTTCACAGTTGCAAATTCCAGGGAGATAAAATTATATCTGGGATTTAATGGGGGGAATTCCAAATAGGACAGCTCCTCAAAACCATAACTATGTTCTTCACAGTTAACACCACTGACACCTGAGAATGAATATTACTGTTAAAATCAAAATATTGCAATGGTTTTAAATATATATGTATATATACTGTATATAAACTACATTGTAATAAAAATAATAAACTGCTTCTTACCAAATGGACAGTGACAAGCATACCCTGTTAGAAAATTTGAACACTGGCCATAAAGGCAAGGTGATGATGAGCAATGGTCTATTATATAGTCACAAAATTTCCCTATGGAAACAAAAGGACAGTTATTTTGTMAAATTAATTAAAATTGTGCTTTTAAGATGTTTCATTCATTCATTCATCTTCAGTTACAACTATATCTTGGAACTAGAGCCTTTCCTGGGAACAATAGGCACGAGGTCTGTCCAGGTTACCACAGGGGATCATACACCAATCAGCCATAATATTATAATGGAAAACATTGTGACCAATGTTGTATAGGGTCCTCTTTTGCCACTCTGGTCCCTCTAGGCATGACTTGGGTGAGTCTTATGTGGATCAGTTCGTCAGGTGCGTTCCATGGATGCTCAATAAAAAATAAGATCTAGGAAATTTGGAGGCCAATCAGTAACCTTGGACTCTGCAGTGCACCAGTGGTTTTGACATCTTTCTATAATAGTCAGCATTAACCTTTTCAGCAATTTCTGCTGCACTCTCCTTTCTGTGGAATCACGCCAGACAGGCTAGCCTTCGGTTTTTGTGGACATGGGTGAACCATGGTTGCCCATTATCCTGTCACCAGTTTCCTGGTATATAATTTATCATCAATGTTATTGTATTAATGTTACATGCTGCTAATATTATGGCTGATCTGTGTATATACACATTGGCATATCCATTCACATTTGGGAGAATTTAGCCTAGACAGTGTTTTTGGGAGAAAATTTTATAAATTTTTAGAACCCACATAAAAGTGTAAAACTTTGAGTGGCAGGGACAACATTAATCACTTCCCTGTCAACAAGAGTGACATTAACCAATCACAGGCTTTTGTGAGCTCTTGAATTATGCAGAAGCGGAGTAGTAAGCTCTCTCATCTGAGCGTGTTCAGCTGCCCTTTGACATACTACRGACAGAGTTTGAAAAGATGTTCTAGGGCTCACCCACCCTACTTTTTAGCTGTCATTAGCTTTAATAAGTGATCAAACTGAAGAAAAAAAACACTTGCAAATAGCAAGCAACAGGTAACAAGCAAATAAAAAAATTAATTTATGAAACTAGTTAAAAAATTCCTAATTACCTTCAAATCCAGGCCTGCAGTCACAGAAGAATCCTCCTTGTATGTTCCAGCATGTTCCACCATTTGAACACACCACTCTCTGACACTCATTGTCAACGACAGAACAATGTGGTCCAGAGAAGCCCTCTGAGCAGTGGCATAGAAATCCTCCAGGCTTGTTAAAACAGCTGCCTCCATTTTCACAAGGATTTTCCAAGCATTCGTCTACATCATTCTCACACCTAGTTCCAATAAATCCAGCAGTGCATGAACAGTTAAAAACCTCTGCATAACGGGGAGATACAAATATGAGACGAGAGCTCTCCAAAACAGCAACATCCTGAGTGATATGGATATTTTTGTTACAGGTGGCACCATTTTGGCAGGGATTGAGTGAGCAAGGATCACTGGTTATTTGTGATATAGTCACATTGCTCTGTATTTCAAGTAACTTCTTATGCATTCGTGAGATACCACTTGCCACTACTCCACTCAGATACAGTCCATTATAACTTTTCATTGCTGCAAGAAGGACCGTTTCATTACCTTGTATCCTCATTCCAAAGACATGACACTTAGATGCTTGTAGATTAAAGATGCTATCCAGAGCTTTTGCAAACTTAAGGTAGTTCAGTGACAAAAAGTTCTCAAGATTGGCAAAAGAGACATAGAATAAGACACAATTGTCCAAAGACAAATTGGTAAAACCTTTATAATTTACATAGATGCTGTTGTTCACTGATGGGTGAAACTGGTCGCTTGCTTCAACAGTGATATTGTGTGTCGCTTCTCCTTGAAATGGCGAGGACCACAAATCACACATCCCAAAAGGAAAACTAAACATCTTCATTTGTCCATTTATAATAGTGCAGTTAAACACATCTAATTCATCCAGATCACCTGGTCTCACGTTACCAATCAGTCCTCCATGGAAAAAAGTTCCATAATATTTGACAAATATATTGATATTTCTTTGTACTGCTGGATTGTCGTTTTCATCCAGAACTTTAACATGAAACATGGTGGTGGAGGACAAGGGAGGGGAACCGGCATCCTGGATTACAACATGTATATCAAAATAAGGACTGACTTCACGATCCAGTGGTCTTGATGTGAAGAGAACTCCATCAGATGTCAGTGTAAAACTGCTTCTCAAGAATGGCTTTATCAGCCAGTATGTGAAAGGACCTTGATTTGGAGGGAGATCTTCATCAATGGCAGTCAGCGTAGCCACTAATGTCCCATGTGGCTGATTTTCCCTGACAAATCCATATGTGGATGTAAGTCTAGGGGCATTATCATTRACGTCAATAATGGTAACAACTACAGATGTACTGCCTGTAACAGCCGGCGAGCCCTCATCAATAGCAATAACCGTGAGGTTATAAAAAGGCCACAATTCTCTATCCAGCTCATTGTTTACTGTGATAACTCCATTGACAGGATCAATACTAAAGGAGCTGTTAACATTTCCACTCTCTATGGCATAGGAGAACCTGCCCCATTTTAGTACCACATCTTGATCTGAGGCACTTATTTTAGCTATAGAGGTCCCAATCGATATATCCTCACGTACCATTACTGTGTAGAGAGGAGAACCAAACTCTGGAGGATCATTTTCATCAATTACATGTACATGAACAATGGCCTCATCAACATTGAAGCCAGTAATGCTCCCTCTGTTTTTAGCGATTATGTGGAGGGCAACATGATTCTGTCCTTGATTTCTCATATCTTTGGAGGTGTATATTTTTCCACTCCTTTCATTAACTAGAAAGCCAGATCTTTTACTTTGACCAAAAATGAAGTAATAAATTTCTCCATTAAACCCCAAGTCATAATCTGTAGCTAAGACACTCCCAATCTCGGTTTGCAAAGGAATGGTTTCAGGCACAGAAAAGTTGTAAAGATGTCTCTGAAAGCTTGGTATGTATTCATTGACATCTATCACTTGAATGGTAACATGTGCTATATCATATAAATTTTGATTATCTAAGTTAGATGCCTTGACAGTAAGTTCAAAACTCTGCTGTTGTTCAAAGTCAAACATCTCCAGGGTGCTTATAGTGCCATTTATAGAATCCAGAGAGAAGTATTCTCTGTGCCCTGATATTAGTGAATATGTTATCTGTGAATTAGTTCCAAAATCCTTATCAGTGGCAGTGATCTGAATCACTGAACATCCTATTACACTGTTTTCTGAAACAGAAGTCATGTAATGAGAAGACGTGAAGACCGGTGGATTATCATTAATGTCTGTAACATTTATGGTAATGTTGATGCTCCCAGTCTTAGAGAACCAAGCTTGATCTGTGGCAATGATAAGAATGTGATGAATTTCTACTTTCTCAAAGTCAAGGGGTTTAGATAGCTTTATCAGCCCTGAAAGGTGATCCACATAAAACAGCCCATCCTTATTCCCACCTTCAATTGAATAAGACACCAATCCACTCAAACCATCATCTTGATCTTGTGCCTGAATTTTCCCAATGGCTGACCCCAAAGGGAGGTTTTCAGGGACAGAAAATGCAATGGGGTTTTCTGAAAAATGTGGATTGAACAGATTTTCTTGTGTTATTTCCAACATGATGTTAATTTGCGAAGAAAGAGGAGGGAAGCCCCTGTCTTTTGCTGTTACTACAAGATTGAGGAAAGAGCTGACATTTTGCTTGAACGTTCTATTCAGATGCACTTTCCCAGTAAAATGGTCCACTTCAAAATAATTTGAGGCATTTCCTCCACTGATGATGTACTCAACACTTTTGTTACTTTTTGGAAAGTCTGGATCTATAGCGGTTAATTGGACAAGCTCTGTTCCCATAGGCAAGGTAAAAGGCACTGATAAATTAGGCATAAAGGGCAAAAAAACAGGTGGAAAATAATTATACTGGACAAAAATTACTGTGACAATGACTGAGCTGTTCAAAGGTACATTGCCACAATCTGCAGCTACAGCAGTAAAATTAAAGCTTTGAGATTCATGTTCATTCAGCATAATCAATTGTTTTGTAGAAATATCTCCAGTGGATATGTTAACAAAAAAGTTCTCACTTGGTGGCTCTATAAAGTACAGAATTTGGCCATTTTGTCCAAAGTCCCTGTCTATAGCAGTGACTTTTAAGAGGAAAATGTCCTGGTCTTTAGTCTCAGGTATGGTAATGAGGTAACTGGACTGAGAAAAAAAAGGTATATTGTCATTGATATCTGCGATGACTATGGTGACATCTGTACTGATACTCCAAGCTGAATCATTTGCGTTAACTCTCATAATATAATGGTCTTGATGCTCTCTATCCAAAGGACCTACCACAAATATTGTTCCACTGTTTCTATCAATACTAAAGGGTATTGGCCCTATCTGGTCTTCAATAGAATAAGAAATGACAGCGTTAACACCAACATCTTCATCTGTGGCTGTTACATGAATCACTGGAACGCCGACTACTGCATCCTCGGAAACCTCTATAAAGAAGATCTCAGAGAATCGAGGTGCATGGTCATTTGTGTCTAGAACAACTATATTTACTAATGCAGTAGAAGTGTACCTACTGTCATCTTTATCTACAGCTTTAATAATRAGTTTGTACTCTTGTATGTCTTCTCTGTCTAAACTCYGCTTCGTTCTAATAACACCATGAGTTTTATCTAATGTAAATGCACCATCTATGTTACCAGACAAAATGGTATATTGTACCTGTCCATATGCGTATGAGTCAGCATCAATAGCTAACACATCACAAACCCAACTCATGGGTAAATTCTCAAATACCTCACACCTATACTCTTCCTTTGTGAAGACAGGCGGATTATCATTTACATCACTGACATTCAAAGAAATTTCAGCGTAAGCGGAAAATGGCGGGACACCTGAGTCTCTAGCCTCAATCAAAAGATGGAAGTCTTTGTTGCTTTCAAAATCCAATGATCCTTTCACCTTTATCTCACCAGTCTTCTCATGCATCTCAAATACCCCTCCAATGTTTCCAGTCGCCAAGTAAAAAGATATAGGTCCAGATCTATGTGTGTCTGCTTTAGCTACTGCCACTATTGTTCCAGGAAGTGTGTCCTCAGAGAGCAAATACTGATTGACATTCACTATGAGACTGGGGAAATCTGAAGCATTTTGAAATCGCACAGTCATGGTGGTGGTGTCCATTTTAGGATTGGTGCCTCTATCCTGCACACGGACATTAACTGTAATGTCTCTTGTTCTTTTGAGGGCCTCCATGGTGAACACGGTTCCCCTGTCAGAATGTATAGTAAAGAGATGGGCATGTTCTCCATATAGAGAGAAATTCAGCTGCCCGTTGGTTGCTTCATCTGCATCCTCTGCCATCACTGCACACACTATTGATCCTGCAAGAGTGTTCAAGAAATACAGAATTTAAAGTCAAATGAATAGAATATGTCAAATGAATTTATTCATTTTTGTTATGTGACCACTATCTCTACCCAAATGTGTCAATGTGTAATGCTTTTATAATAAAATTAGTATACTCCGGAATTGATTACATTCTATAGAAATTTTAGAAATAAAAAAATAAAGAAATAGGCCATGCAATGGCATATGCTTCAGTGATTTGTATTTTTATTTCATCTAGGATAAGGGTGTTTTTAGGCCCAAAACCCCTTGTTGAGGTATATCTGGTGCAATATTGTATTATTCTAGCTGCAATATCATTTCCCCCCCTAGCTTTCTATATTAATAGTGCCTTTCCTTAGGTTATGTTGCCTCACATCAGGATAACAGTTTTTCTTTTTCACCTGGATATTTTCTTCTAAGCCTTTTTTGCTAGATATCTGATTTCACTTATATAATGTGCACTTATATCTTATATCTTTTGTTCTAAAACCAACTGAGAGGACTGTAAAAGAGGATTGTAAAAGAATTTTGCAAATGGCAAAATAAAGGTTCTAGTTCATGTTCAAAAGGATGTGGAGATTTCTTTAGCACTGCTAAAATTATTGCGATACAATCAAAAATATCTATTTTACAATCTGACGTGTATAGTATACAGTATATATACATATATACACATGTTCAATTGTGTGTATATATATATATATATATATATATATATATAGTCACCATGATTATTCCCAGTATAACAGGTGACACTTACCTTTAGCCAGCTCAGCAGGAACATTGGCCACATATGGACCATAGAGTATTTGGGGAGAGTTATCATTCACATCCCCTATTATCACTTGTACAAAAGCTGAACTTGAGAGAGAATTCCTGGAGTCCCCGTCATGGGCAACTACAGTTAAACTGTAGAAGGCCACTGTTTCTCTGTCCAGGATACCAGTGATGAATAATTCTCCACTTATTTCATTTATGGAAAATGGTGCACTGGATCCTTCTAAAGAATACCTATGGAAAATATGGGAATATATTTAAGTTATATATTTATAAGTAATATATTTAAGTTAATATATTTAAGACATACAGTACGGTCATGTCTCTCAGTTTGGGAAAGCTTTTTAAATGTAAATCTGGCATTAAATTTAAATGTGAGACATCAATATACATTAATTTACCAAAATGACATGGATTTTTTTGCCTAAATTATGCTGGAAAGGGTATGAAGTTGGGTAAAAGACCAGTTTAACAAATGCAGCAGTAAAAACAGTGAGAATGTCTAAAAACACTCAGAATGTCTGAAATCACAATTATGCTATTTCGATTTCCTCATGTATAGAATCTCATACTTTGATCAAGAAACAATATATTCAATTGATTAATTGACATAATCAATTCCATTTGTAATTGATTATCCAGTGTCAAATATGTTAAATAAAAATTGGAACCCAAACAAATTAAATGCAATCACTTTTAAACTTTTTTTTTTTTTTACTTTTGGGAAAAAGTACTTTTATTAAATTATTTTATTTATTTTTATTAAACTGAATTTTTAAAATGCTACATCCTTTACTTCTTGTCGAGATGCAAGCAAAACACAAACATACTTTATATCAGGAAATCCTGTTTAAATATACAGGTGTACTGTATCTATAAATAMATATAGATAAATGGCTGRATCTTCCATACTTGGAGAAATCTGAACCTCTTACCTTATTTGACTATTTACACCAATATCTTTGTCTGTGGCTGTAATTGTTGCAAATACAGTTCCAATTTGGTCATCTTCTGATATGAATGTCCTCGTTAAGTCATCATCAAATACAGGCTCATTGTCATTGACATCCTCGACAAAAACATGCATAATTCCTGTGCCTGTCAGTGATGGAACACCTAGAAAGTAAAATATTATCGGCCTTTACCTGAACTGCCATACTGCTCCCTTTAATTAATTTAACATTTTGCTCATTGTGGTACACTTCATATAAGGAACCAAACCTAAATCTAAATCTCACTCCGTTCGTACTTATCAGGAACAAGTCACTCGTGTCTTGTTGACATTTTGATAAGAATTCTACAGTATATCATAATTACATGCATGCTATCACAACACAATAGGCATATTTAAGGCTTATATTACATATTTAATATTACATATAATTTTTTGTCATTATTCAAGTATATATTTAATATTTTGTCATATATTTAGGTCTTAGTGTTCTGGAACAGTGTTAATACACCTAGAAAATGTAATGGAAATCAATGGAAAACAAAATATTTTATTACCTGAGTCCACAGCGCTAATCATTAATATGTAGTGACTTTGTACCTCCCTGTCAAGGGTGTGTAATATCTGGAATGTTCCATTTGGGTGCAATTTGAACAACTTCTCTGAATTTCCATTCTCTATATAATATAATAAATGGCTGTTCGCTCCCAGGTCTTCATCAAACGCAATTATCTGGAAAGGACATACAATATTTATAAATTGTGCTTGTAAAATACTAAATGCTAGTTGTATTTCCATGGATTTGTAAAAAAAAGAATCAAAACCTGATGAGTGGTCTGGGGAGGCTCATTCTCTAATACATGAAAAGTGAGGAATTCTTGGGAGAAAACAGGAACACAGTCGTTTACATCCAGTAGTGTGATACTGATTGTGGCTGTGGAAGATTTTGGAATATCTCCCTTATCCATTGCTATAATGGGGAAAGTATAGAAGGAATTCCTCTCTCTGTCCAACTGTTGAATTACTGAGACAATGCCCAGGACCGATTCCACTAYGAAGCCACTCTCAGAGATCTTATATCGCACTTCTCCATTATTCCCAGTGTCGTTATCCGTTGCTCGAACAGTTAGCAGGATCGTTCCACGAGGAGTGTCCTCGTATATAAGCACACTATATGAGGCCTGTGAAAACACTGGAGCATGGTCATTGATGTCCTCCACATTCACTGTCAGGTTCATAGAGCTGGACAGTTGAGGAAATCCTTTGTCCCTAACTGTTACTGTTACAGTAATTACCTCTTCACGCTCCCTGTCCAATTGTTTCTGCAGATATATGACTCCAGTTGTGCGACCGATGCTGAATGATCCCCTTCCTAAACCCTCTAGACTGTATAGAACATCTCCACTGGCTCCAGAATCTGCATCAACTGCTTGTAGAACTGTAACAATAGACTGAAGAGGGATATCCTCTGGACAGGAAACCGCGTTGTCCGATATGAAGAGTGGAGCATTGTCATTAACGTCCTCAACATAAATAGAAACACGCACAGTGCTTGTAAGACGTGTATTTTCAGGTAAGGAACGATCATTTGCCTGAATTAAAAGGCTGTACATTGCACATTTCTCTCTATCTAACTCTTGATTTAGACACAAATTATCCATTTGGTTTATGGAAAACATGTTTTCGTTGTCTCCTGATATTACGGCTATCTCCAATTCTCCATTTATTCCTGCAAGTTAAGACGAGGGGGGAAAACAGAATATTAGGAGAATTACATTTCTAGATTGCTAACAGATGTATAAGCCATATGTCTGTAACACTATCTTGGCTTGTCTTTTTTTTTTTGTCCAGGAAGCTAGACAGAGTACTCTGTTTAAGACATCACCATGCAAAATGTATGTCTATTTCAATGTTATAAGCATTTAATGCATCTAAAAACAATGTTGAGTCTACAATATAGTAGTCTACCACCCTAAATACAACACAAAGCAAGCAGAGGAGCTTTGTCATTCTTAGCACAGGCAGGCAATTCCCTTGCGACAGCTCCTCTATTCATCTTCGCTAGGAGGGCTACAAAGGATCTATGACGTAAGACTTAATGAGTCTGCTTCCACCATTCCAGCTGGAGTAAGCCTTTCAAACCAAATGCTTGAACCTTTATGGCTTAACTCCAACAAGCAGACAGACGACCGAGTGAGTAAGCTCACCAGGCAGATTGTATTTATTTATTTAATTAGTCTACACTGGTATTCAAGTGAAAGAGATTTCACT